>QLTV01002446.1:723754-739772 GCA_003457575.1 Thermophis baileyi
AGAGGTAGAACTTTTGCCTCACAATCAGGAGGTTGTGAGTTCGATCCTAGGTAGAGGTCCGTTGTTGGGCTTCAATTTGAAAAAAAAAATAAAAATAAAAAAAAAAAAGCCAAAAAAAGATGGCGACCACATGCACAGAGCGGGAAGTCACCTTCTGAGCAAGTTCAGAAAAAAAAATTCAGAAAAAATTAAAAAAAAAAGATGGCAGCCCCCACGGACCAGCAACCACCGATCCGGTTCGGATGACATCACTAGCGGGTCGCTACTGGTTCGGGCGAACCGGTCCGAACCGGTAGGAACCCACCCCTGGTTGTAACGTATTACTGTTTTGAATCTTACAGCATTTGGCTGGAAAAGACCTACAGAACTATCAGAACATAGACACCAGAAAGACATAGGCTGAAGACTCAGATAGTCTCGTTCAGATCTTTTACAGAGAATAATGTTATAAGGCTCACAGATGTCTGAATTCATGTAACTTCCATGGGACTATGGTAAGTAATAAAAATGCCTTCTTAAAGCCTTCCACCTGCATTTGATTTTTTCCCTCCAAAAGAATGCATAGAACATTTAAATTAAATAAAATAGCAATAACACTTAGACTTATATACCGCTTCACAGGCTTTACAGCCCTCTCTAAGCGGTTTACTGAGTCAGCATATTGCCCCCAACATTCTGAGTCCTCATTTTACTGACCTCGGAAGGATGGAAGGCTGGGTCAATCTTGAGCCTGTGAGACTGGAACTGCCAAATTTCAGGCAGCCGGCAATCAGCAGAAATAGCCTGCAGTACTGTTTAAGTACATCTTATTCTGTGTTAATTAGGCAGAATAAATAGTTAAAGTAAAATGTACCTATTTACATCGATTTCTTGACTTGAGTCAGTGGGATTTTAATAATCTTGAATATTTGCCCTAATTGGAAAGAAGGGTATAACCTTTTGTAATGAACAATTTTTTAATTAATTTAGATGTTTGGTAAAGCTGTAAACTACACCTACTTTTTTGCTTTAAACATAAAATTCAAAAATTCTTTTACCATTTTATATGTTACTTGGCATTTTTGGCTAGAATCTAGTCTTGATTCCAGTCTGCAGAAATGAGAATTGTTTTAAGGGCCATTTGAAATGAAGGTTTTTTTTTTTTTTTTGAACATACTGTATACTTTATCCATTGAGACATTTACTTTTGCACTCTGTGACTAACCTTGGGCAAGTGCATTTATGTTGGCACAAAATAAATGAAAACTGCCTGCCAAATATAGACATTGATTAAACTTTGATCAGACACACTGAACAAAAGAACATTTTATACATTTTATATAATCATTTTTAATACACAGACACAATATTATATATTATATATCTTCAGTTATAGCAAGATATGTTTAATGAGCCTTATTGGGCAAATATATTGTGTATTTCTTCTTTGAGTTACTGTCTGCTATGGAATGGAATTGTGAACATACATGCTTTTTTTGGTTTTTTGCCTATTATATTTTGGCCCAAAAACTTACCGCCGATTGAGTTGCTCCATTTGTTGGATTGATCCAGATCTGCGTATTCCATCAGGAGTAGCTGCAGCTGTAGGTCGTTGCCAAGTTGTGGTTCGATTTATATGATCCACATAAAATACTCGTCCATGACTGTCTATCCGAGCTTCCCAGTCTTACATTTTTAGGGGGGAGTTGGGGTGGGAGACAAAAACAAATTAATTTTAATTGGAATATCAAAAATATAGATATTGGAAATTTAGCCTATTGATGTCATATCTGCCCTAAAATCTATAAAGTTATGCAAACATATTTCCATAAATCAAAAGAAAATCGATCTATTAAGCGTTTCTATCAAAAAACATTACAATCAGTGTAGGAGCTGAAGTATTAATCTTATTATATAAGCCATCTTGGTGAGATGTATGATGTATGACAGCATATATATGATTAATTTAATAAGAAACGTGCAAACATTCAAGAACGTTTACTACATTCCCAAATTGCATTTGTGCTCCCACCCTCCTCTGTTCTGACTCTGCAATTATTGTGATCTAAAGTAATCATTAATAAAGCCCCAAGTTGGGCCAATATATCATTTCAAAGGTTTGAATTAGAGATATGTCAAGTGAACTAGTCAGCATAGCTAATCTCATTGGGAAAAATGAGAAAATAATCTAAAATCATTTCTACAGTTTTGCTCCTTGAATTTCCTAATTCATTCTCCATCATAAAGTCAGGAGCTAAAATGGAAGACCTACATTTAGAGCACAATTGTCCATAGTTGTTAAGGCTTAGGGAAGTTGAAATCCCACAGTATAGGAACAATACATGTTCTCCATCCCATCTATCAGCAATGGAGCTGTTCTGGATAATGAAATTATCAAGGAAGACCTCACACATACTGTACAATGTATCTCTCACTAAAGTTTATATATTGCCATATAGTTTCCAAATTAGGGTTAATATCTCAGTAAATAATATACAGTATTTACTGTATATTTAAATAAATGTATATTTAAATGAATGTATATTTAAATAAATATATAATAAAATAAAAAATGTATATTTAAATAAATATACATTTTAAGAGCTAATATTCTGCAAGAAATAGGAAATCCAAAAAATCCATTTTATTTCAAATTTTGCCTTATTTGTAATGTTTCCATTTTTTGTAAGAATATTTTCTAAAAATTTGAATGGTTTTTTTTAATGATGGATGAAAATATACTGTACATAACAATAAGCCAAGAATAGGATATACATTATTGTTTGGCATATAATGCCAAAATCTTAACTATGATTAGATGGGTAGGCCTTAGATTGTAATAATTATTTTAAAATGTGATGTTTGGGATACTGATCATTAAAATTCAGAATGTAATAGAAGAAATTTGTTCACTCAGTTTAAAACTGTGAAATTATACAATGAATAATACAGTAAGATTTCATATATCATATAAAATGGTTAATGAAAACTGAAAAAACAATTAATTACCCAACTGGCAAACTATAGGGAAAGACTGTAAATTTCTTTCATATACTATAAATTATGCCATGTGTATTCACATACTTTAAAGATATAATTGGAATATCATGTCAAGATGATAGTGATAACAAAGTAGTTTCAATTCAGATATGATTGTATAACTTCATCCACTTTCTGCATATATTGAAAACATATTAAATGGTTATAGAAATTGGAATAATCAATAGATTATTGTTAACCAAGCACTCCCTAGCTTTACACATTCATGTATACCCAGAACCTAAGAAGTGTGTCATTTCTATCATGGCAACTCCTATATGGAAGAGCATTCCTATGTTGGCTTCTACAAGACTTTGAGAACCTGGTTTCTTCTTTGTGCCTTGGATAAGCCCATTCTGAAATGACTATTAATTAAAATATGGTATGTTTTGGTTTGATGTAAGTTATCCTGTACTGCTGTGTTTCATGTTCTTGTATTTCTATTTCTACATTTTTAACCAAATAGTAACTGTCTAGTGTTGGGTAACCATAGAAATAATATATTTTAAATAAATGCATAAATAAAGCTGTATGTATGCAGGCTTTTCTGGCCCCTTTATCAATGCTGACTTCCTGGATAATTGCAACAACTCATCTTTAAAGGGATGTAGATCAGGAAAGTATGGGTATTCAGGCCACTCACTTTTGAATATTCTTCAATAGGTCTTTACTCAAAATTCCTGACATAAGAGAAACATGGCTCTCAAGTAAGCACATTTATGACAGAATTACAGATTTTTAGCTATATTCGGTACTCTGAAGCAAGAACCATTAAGTTCAATAGATTGTACTTCCTTGTAAGCATTCCTAGGTCACAGGCATTAACAATAATGCTAATAGCAATCATATTAGCTCGTTTAATCACAGCATACATTGGGCCATTTTGAATATTGTATTTAGCTAATAATTCATTCTTATGCTTCTGTCCAAAATACCTGAATATTATCTGGCTTGTCGTATTCTCTTAAATGCCAGTTCCTTACAATTTTCAGGAGGGCCTGACTCCATGGTAATGGATGCATCAGTTAAATCAGTGTTTCTGAAACTTGGCAACTTTTAAGATATATGGACTTCAAGTCCCAGAATTTGGGAATTTGAAGCCCACATGTCTTAAAGTTGCCAAGTTTCAGAAACACTAAGTTAGATAAATAGCTTAACAGAAATAGTTCTTTCTTTATTACATCAGATATATACCAAATATAAATAAATATTCTCTCAGCTTAAGTGTAGTCTACTTATTGCTATGAAGCACTATTCAAAACATAAGATGTTAAATCTTGAGCTCAAATTGCAGATGCAATCTAAGAAACTGAATTTAAAAAAATCATTCCACTGAACATTATCATTCCAATATAATTTTAAATCAAATTAAGAAAAAAATAATACAATTTGTACAACAAGCTTTCAATAGGCATAAACCACTAAAGGAAAAAAAACTATATTCAGAAACACAGAACAAAGAAATAAGGAGGTATAATAATGGGAACTAATTAATTAGTTCTTTATTCTCTTGTTAATAAACAATCCTAGATAATCCATGACCCACTGGGTCATTGTTTCAGAGATATTTCCTTACCTAAACAGAGAACAGAATGATCAAGGACAAAAAACAAGAACAACAAAAAAACAACAACACCTAACCAGTATGAGCAGGAACAACTTCTGATTTCCTGCTGGCATGACCATGGCTGACTGCTCTGTGGTAACCAATGCTGGGAGCGGTTTACCTGGCCTCCGCAGGACTACACTGGGACTGATCTTTTGAACCTTTGAGGGGTTATGTGGCTGCCTGGCAGCCTGAAGCAACCTCACATTTGCCAAATTTCATTCCCACAGGAGTCATGGATCCCAGATTTTGCAATGATAATTCAATACATGTAAATTTGTTAAATAACAATGACAATATTGTTACTGAGAGCCAGTTTGGTCTAGTGGTTAAGGCATCCGGCTAGAAAGTAGGAGACAATGAGTTCAAATCCTGCTTTAGACATGAAAGCCAGCTGGATGAATTTGGGCCAGTCACTTTCTCTCAACCCAACCCATCTCACGGGTTGTTGTTGTGGGGAAAATAGAAGGAGGAAGGTGTGTTGGATACGTTTGCTAACTTGAGTTATTTGTAAAAATAATAAAAATGGATATAAATAAGTAAGTAAATAAATAAATGTTATTGTTAAACAATAACAGTAGGACAATTTGCTCTGATTTGCAAACTGCTTGGTAAAGATTTAAAAGGAAAGATATTTTTGTCTGTTAGGTGATGTTGTCATGTTATATATCTTTGTTTGGCCTTAGTGTGGAGATTTCTGAGCATTAAATGACTGAAGATTTCTTTTGGCTTTTATTAAATTAACAAGAAAAGAATCAAATCCAATGATTAGGTTGGTTAATACCAAGACTATGAATTATTTATAAAGGTCATTATTCAAATCTGAAAGGTGACAACAATGTGAAGTATTATAGATCAGAGCATGCCCTCTAGTGGGCAACATTTATTAATGCAGGACACTTTAGAAAAATTTTAACTAAAAGTATTAATTTTACTTTACTCATTTTGCAGACATATTTTGCAGAAGGATTCAAACATAGAAGAAATATGGATGGTTCACTGTCAAAACCATCCACATTTATATGCTGCTTGCTGTCTGAAGATCATACAGGCAAACTTCAAATGAAGAGGTAATTTGGACTTGGTGGGATCCTCAGGATAGAATGCATTCTCTTCGAATAGTTGTCCTCTTCATCTTTGAAGAGCAACTGAAGATTTAATTCATCATAGCCACATTCTATCAGGATGATTTCCTGTGCTTTCTAAAATGAATTGGGACTTAAATGCACTATGATACCTGGGGGAAAATTCCTACAGCTGATGCATAACTATATTTGTAAAGCATGAAATGATGAAATAAAATGAAACAAAGGACTTAAAGGGAAAGCAGAGGTAATTTTTCACTTACAGTGTTATATCATTCTACTTTCTCAAAAGCAGGGAAAATGTACATTCAATCAAACCCAATGTTTCAGTCTTGTCTCTATTTCCATGTTTTAGAACTGCCTTTTAAAAACAATACCGGGTCCTATAGATAATAATTTCCTCAAATAATTATTGGGTACTTTGTTATTGTTCAAAACAATGTACTTAAAAAATACACCAATACGCACATGACAAGAGAATAAATCATAAACTGTAATTATGAAAACAGCATAGAATCAAGGAAAACAAACCCAGCAAAAATCCTAGTGCATCTGTTAAAAAAAAGTATTTCAGGCATAAAAGGAAAAACAAAAGACAGATGGTGGCAGGTTATATCTTAGCAAACCTAAAATTTCTCTTGCGAGCTTGACATGTAAGTACAGGAGATATTGATTTTTACCTTTAAGATGAGTTAAATTAAATAATATAAAATCTTAATCTTACTTGGTGGGAGAGGCTCATCAACAGTTGGGTACTGATGGTGATCAGGTCTCAGTGAAGGAAGCTGGTTGATTGGCTGAGAATTATGGAGCAAAGGGCAATCACCTATGGATAAGAAAGTGCAGAAGTGCATATTCATTCAAAGTTGCCACACATTGATTGCAGATGCATTGTGATAAACACATATGATAGGAAGGTTTGGGAATGATAAGGATTGACAAAAGTTTGGTGTATTAACAATCTACAAATATTTATATAGCAGATGGGTACTGAAATATAAAAGCAAAAGAAAGTTCTTTGGAGGATCGATGGGTGAAATCTCCACATGTAAACCCATAACAATTTAAAACACCAGGTGAGGATATAAATGTAATCTTCCTCAACTGGCACTAACTTTTGTAAGTTAGAATTCCAGCCACCATGGCTAGTGACCCTACTGCTATTATGTGTCTTCACATGGAGGGCACCAGCATAATAAGATGATGTGGAACATATCATATACAAAACATATATTCAAGTCCAAAGGAAATAAAGAGAAAATTGGAGAGCTTAGTGATTCTAATCAGCCAATCTGTACTTGAAAATTTCTGAATTTGGTGGCTTCTTAGAGTATTATTTTCTTCTATAGGGTTAAATTTGCCCTTTATCACCTGAGGTGTATTATTCATTAAC
Organism: Thermophis baileyi; assembly: GCA_003457575.1. Classification (NCBI taxonomy): domain Eukaryota; kingdom Metazoa; phylum Chordata; class Lepidosauria; order Squamata; family Dipsadidae; genus Thermophis; species Thermophis baileyi. The sequence continues at coordinate 730,857 of QLTV01002446.1, forward strand.
AGAGAAAGTAGACAAGGACTCATGGAGCTGAGAAAAAAATGTTTAGAAATAAGGCAGAAATCTTGTGACCTGCAGCACCTGATACTCAATGATAAATGCTTAGGACATGGACTGCAAAGTGGCAACCATATATTTCTCACTTTCTACACACCATACATTTGATACCTCATTTCCTATGTAAATTATCATGAAAGCACAATAAAAAAGAAAATTCAATTCCCACACCTGCATTTAAAAGTGGGTTTTTAAATCTGATATCCTATATTAAATAGAAGTTTCTCTATATGATATGAAATTTATTATTTATTATTTCTGCCTAAGTTATGATATTCAAGGTCCTCCTCCTCCTCCAAATCTAACCTTCTCTTCTGATGCTTGGGCCTGCTACTGGAGACTCTATATTTTCTGCAGTTCCCTGTAGATTTGTTCCGGGAACTACCAATTCCTCAGGCCAATGGGCAGAGCTATCCAGCTGTTCCCTGTCCAACTCAGGGCTTTGACCTGAGTCTGGCACTGATTCAAAAGCACTATTTTCCTCCTCTTCATCATCCTGTGAAGAAAAAACCGTGCTCTCAGAAATCTTTGCACTGTCAACAGAAGAGAACCTAGTATGGCTTGAGAATCGGTTGGCACTCTCATGGCCAGAAGTGCTGTAACAGGAAGTGCTGTAACAGGAGGTACTGTAGCAGGAAGTGCTATAACAAGAAGTGCTATAACAGGATGTGTCACACACTTCATACTCAGGGTCACCATTTGGTCTAGGACTCAGTTCACTGTCACTTTCAGTTCTTGGCCCTTGATTATCCAATGTTTGTTCATTTAAATCAGCAAGGTGTTCAATGGAGGTGCTGCGCGGAACAGTTCCCTGGACAAAATTCTCTTCTACTAAGTTTTCCTGAGGAGGTTCAGCCAACACAGTTTCAGTCTCACTAACTAAATCTTTCTCAGATACTTCCCTTACTGTCAGTTCCTCGTCATTCTCTATTACACTGCCTTGTTGTTCCTCCTCCCCTTCTCCATCATCACTACTCAACTGGGCAGAAGGCAAACTGTGCAAGAGATTGTGTATTCTTATGTAGTGTGTACGAGGAGTCTCAGGCTCCCCACAAGCAGATGCAATCACTGTTTCAAGTTCTGACACAGGCAAGGAACAAGGCCTGCTTTTTCTTTTCACCATGGTTCTTAGTTGTAGCTTGCTCTCCTTTTCATCATCATTCTCATCTTGGTCCTCTTGGGCTGAAGCCCCTTCATCATCCTGATTCTTCTCTAAATCCTTGGTAACTTGAACATCCCCACTCACCTCATCAATAGATAAGGCTTCTATGCTGATAAAGATGTCACTATCTCCCTGAGTAACAGAATTAACTTTGTTGTTTTCTCTAACTTCAGACTCTGGAGGAGTGCATGCCAGCAAAGGTAGTCGTTCACTGAGATCCACAGCACTTGGGGAAGTCGTTATTTCCACTGGAATAGATTCTGAGAGATTAACTGTGTCTGCTGGTACAGCATCATTCTCTCTATATCCTGCTACCTCTTCTTTGAAGGAGCAGCTCAAGGTAGGTTCTTCAGCTCCAGAGTTGCCCACACTGATGCATATTAGTGGACATTCATTTAGCTTTTCTGAAGCTGCACTTTCTGAGGTCTCTATACTGTTGCATGCTGAGGTGTTAATGGGGCTTTCTTGAAGTTCAATTGATTCATGGTCTGCAGCAATAGAGACCTCTTCATCATCTGCTAGAAGCAAAAAGAAAAGATACATGACATATAAGTAAAATTGGGTATAAATAATATAGCCTGGCACTTCAAAAAACCTACATAAATATATACAAATATCTGTTAATTACAGCTCAGAATTAAGCTGCACCTCATATATTTTAGTAACAAGTGAATTAAATGCATTTATTAAATCAAATAATTTGGAATATTATATATAGACCAAAATGCTTAAAATATTAAGCAAGATATTAATTTTCTGTTATTTAAAATTGAATCCATGATTCATTATCAAATAGGCGAAAAACCTATATATACTCACCTTGGAATAAATCCCATTGAATACAATGGGATTTTATTCTGAGTAGATATGCATAGCATTGTACTTTGAATTAAGGAGTGCTTTTCTATGTAAAAATGTAAAATACAGAGAGAGAAATAGATCCATGTGTAAAATATAAACCTATTAAGGTTAATGAGGTAATTTTACACATGTCTACTCAGAAACAGAAACAGAGTTTAATGGATTTATTTTCAGCTCTGTTTGGAATTAATCAAAAGAGTAATAAAGTTCAGTATTATTATTAAGGCAAAATGATATTTCTGTTTTCATATGAATGTATGAGAAACAGAAGCCAACAAAATCCCCATGTTGACTCAGAATGCAATGTATATGTTTATTTTCTGAGTGTAGTTAATCTTATTACTAACTTCGCAAGACATGGTGAAATTTAAAATAAATTATGTCTCATTTTTCCCCCTTTTGCAAACAGAATCCCTGATGATTATGATTAAAATCCTGGGCCATGATTTTGCTTCTTGCTCATTCATCCAGGTTCAACTATATAAATTACAGGATTATGATCTTTTGAAGATGATTAAAGATGTTTTTCTGAATTTCCTGTAAGCATGCGTACAGTACTGTTCATTTAAATAACTTCTTTTTCATATTTCTGCACAAGGAATTAATTTAAAAGCAGTTATTGCTCCCTCCCCACACCCCATCCCATTCCAAGTTTCCAAAAAAAGAGGAGATTTTTAATGAATGGCAGGAGTGGTATTGTCTCAGGGTCACAGGTCTACAATACTTCTTTCAAATCATTTTTGAAAGGCACACAGCCCTAATAAATTAGAAATCTAGAAATAACTATACATATATGTAATTTATTACCATTTTATCATTTAGCATTCTCTTACTATCTTATGACACAGAACTGAATGTGGTATCTGCATTCCATTCTTCATCCAAGTGTTTCATAATGGTTCCAAAACTGACATGAGCCATTGGTTTTCTTCCTAGTCCTACTAAACCAACACTGAGTATATGAACGTCTATTCGAATGGTACACTGTGAACAAAATGATGACTAAGCCATCAGGTAAGTCATGGACAGGGGAAACGACCTTTGATGAACTCTATCAAATTTAAATCTTCTAAATTTGAAAATAGCCCTCTTTAATCTTTTGTCTGTGGAATAAGTCTAGGAGGAAGTCAGGTGGAATGACAGAGGCTTCTTAAAATTACCAAGTGAATTTCAGACTTCAGCAGACCTTTAATCTCTAGTCTCCTCTCTTCAAGTCCTGCACTCTATCTACTGTATTGCATTAACTGGTTAAGTATTGTATTTGAAATTTTACTGTGATTGAAAGTTAAAATGCAGAAAGCATTTGAAATTGTGATGCATCATTCAAAACATCCAAAGCAGGATTAAATATAGAATGCAGCTATCAGATGTTCTGAGTTTCAGGAACATGCAGAAAACTAGGAATCTTTTATGATCTATAATGCTCATTTATGAGACAAAACTTTGCTTAACAAAATTATTTTTAAAAATTGCTTGATGATCAGTTTGAAAAGCCAACTCAGCATGTCATCAAATTATGACACAGAAGACTCCCTCAGTCCCTATCATCAATTTATCTTCTCAGACCTGAGGAAAATAAAAGAAAACCAACTTCAGTTCCACATAACCTATCAATCTGTTGATTCATTTCTTCTTTGTTTGAAAAGAAAGGAAAAGGGAAATTTTCCTATTCCAATTCAAGTTACATGAATCAGAATTTGTGAATAGGCTAAATAAGGCCTAAGTGAAACCAAGCCTATTTGATAAAGAAAAATATCATGGGAAAATAGGAGGATGAAGGCGTGTTGATATGTTCAATGCCTTGAGTTATTTGTAAAAGGAATAAAGTTGGGATACAAATAAATAAATAAATAAATAAATAATACCTGGATGAATTGATGAAGTTATCTCAAATCTAAACTGTAGCTGGCCACTGACATGTTCTGTTGGTAGCCTTCGTCCCAGTGTGTAGCTAACAACCCTGTCTCTATTGGAAAAAAAGTAAATAAAAAGAGTATTACATTTTTATATATGGTATACTTGTTGCAACTGCTTCATATAAATTATTAATTAATATTCTTCATTAGACTTATTTGTAAAAATCTGATGAAAGCACATCATAGGGCAACGATTAGTTCTGAACCGAAATCTAAGTCCTAACACTTAAGCCTCCTGAAAGTGTACCCCAAAAGTGCAGATAAATTTGGTCAATGCTAAGAGGCGTAACATCAATATTTGTGCTGACAGTGAGTTACAGAGATCCAAAAGGATGAAAGAAGTAGTTTTGCCAATCACAATAGTCTCATCTGTAGAAACATGGTTCTAGTAAACTTATTATCAGCCTTGTACTTAGCATTTTTTTTAATCCAACACCAGTATAATTTCCTTTTCAGAATTAATAGCTTCTATTATAGAAGTAGAGCACAGGCCGTATTTTATAAATTGGGAAGCATATAATATTATATGAGCCATTATGCATGAGATTCAATTGTGACTATTAATACAATATATCAGTGTCGTATAGAAGTTCAAGCCACTATATACTGCACAGTGAGGTGTGGTAAGGCCTTGATTGTTTTGTAAATGGGTGAACATAACAAGGCATCCCTGTCCTGTATATCGAACACCTAGAATGAACAGCTATGCTTGAAACCAAATTATATACATTTCTATTAATTATAATATGTACTAAAATATAAACACTATCAAAATTGAATATATTATAAATGGCTATATAGTATATATGTAGAAATCGGAGAAGAGAAAGAAATGTTTGATTATGTTGCTTTTCTTAAGTAGATTGTTAGGTTTAACATTCTAATTTAACACAAAGAGAAGATAGAGTAAAACATAATGGATTTTCTTTTCATTGACATATTTAAAAGGCTAGACTGTTATCTAGGCTATCATCTACACTATCATCTGAATTGATTGAAGATTCCATAGTAAGCAGAAGATTGGATGTCTTCTATGATTAACCTGACATAAATTATTTAAATTGTTTAAAATGTTTAGCCAAAGTAAGGCAATTAATTGAGATTAAATTATGGATTCCCCCTCCCCAATTGTGTAATTGCAATGGCAAACATCACTCTCCTTTTGATTCCTAGATATTCATAAAAAAGATAAAATTATATCACAAAGATTTACCCTATGGCATGTCTTTCTAGTAATCGTTGTACTGGCATGGAAAGCTTTCCCAGAAAACGCTTAATGATAGGTCGACTTTTTGCAAACTTGTCCTTCACCTCTATTTCTAGGACATCAGTGGGCAGAGAAACAAAGCTGAACAGCTGGAAAAGAAATAACACACAAAGGGAAAAATTACAGATGTTTTCCCTGCCTTTCCTACTAAATATCTGGATATGTATCTGATTATCCATCACTTCAGTAAGCCCCAGGTCAAATAATGGAAACCCTGAAGCCCATACATAACTCATTGTTCTCTATCAGTTATTATATGTTGCTTTTAATTTGGGGATGGGGGGGGGTGACACACCCTGACAGTATTTAAAATTGAAACCCTCGCTTGTCACTGTTTCTGTCTGCATCAGAAGTTCTGGGATTCCAGAAACTTGTTAACTCCCTGAACTCCACTAATACTATTGTACATAAATGGCAACAAATGGCAGTAGATGATGGCTGAGGCCTAGGATGAGTCAGTTAAAAACCTGGCCATAATGTAAGTAAGATGTAATTGCATGTGAGAAAGAAAGGCAAAGAGATGCTGCTTAGAGAACAGTCATATAAGAGAGCTGGCTAGTGGGCAGAGGAAGAGGCTCAGAAGAGTTCCTCCCTAGTTTCTTGCTCTAAAAAGGAGATGGCAGGAAATTTATCTTCCCAGATTTGCAAAATTTTGTTAATGTAACAATAAAGTAGAATTGGCTTATCTGGTCATGTTTCTTGTTTGATCTACTTGTTAAGATTTTGATAAATGACAAGATGAAAGCAAAGGGATGTGTCAGGAACAACACAAAATGCAAAGAAAAATATGGGGAAAAATATCTGGCTTGTTTGGGAGCTAACCTCCAACCTCACCATAGATATCTTAGGGATATCACTTTTCTTTTATTCTTAACAGGTTTTCCTCTTGTGAAATTTTTACAATTTTTGAAATTTTTATTGGAGCAGGAAAAAAATGAATTATTTTCTTTGTCCTTTATTAAATATTTGGTCACTGTGTTTCTCTTATTATTATACTCTTTAGCCAAAGAACCAGCAGTTTTCTCAGGCTCTTTGTAGAAGTATTTAGTTGGGCTATAAGATTCCCAAATTTTTCCAACCATGAGCACATCCTGAATATATGGGAAATGTCAAAATATGGTACTACTTGAGAAGAGTTGCTCAGAGATGGGAACTGATGGTCTGATGGTCTACAAACTAGGCAAAGACTGACAAGATACTAATATTTCAACATTCATAAGAAGGAAGGAACCTACTATGACAACAGCTACTTCATATAGCAGAAGCCCTACTGTTCCTACATGGTTGCAGTTTGATGGTATCTAATTCACAATAAATCCCTTTCTTCACTGAAGTTGTTCACTAGACTTCTATGTTTTGAATGTCCCATGGCATTATTGGCTAAGATGGATGACAACTCAATACTTCCTCACATCACATTTATAGTTGCTTATTATTCATTATTTCTGATGAAATATTCCAATTGTTTTTAGCCATTGCAAAAGCTCATGTTGCATATTTGGTAATTTTTAAATAATTAAGAATTATATGGCATTCTTGAGTATACACCCAGGTTTTGTTTCAATGAATAATTCATGCCAAGGCTTTGAGTGAGTGATGCAGATGTGAATGCTTAATTTTGACATTAAAAATGCTTTATAAAGTAAGCAAGTTCTTTGGTTTCTTTCTTATGCCTCTTAGATTCTTTCTTATGCCAGTTATTCATCATGTTAATTTTGACTTCAGGCTTTAACTGAAAAGTTTTTAAGTGGTAAGTGTTCTAACAAGCTAGTATTTATTTTATTTTTTTAAAAAAAACACTTTATACAGTAAAACAATATTGTTTTTAGTCAAATCATATAGTATCTGGGATGATAGGAAATAGAAACAGAAACAGAAATTTGCACTGTTGAACAATAAGCTGGGACTACCTTGTGAGAGAGATATAGAAAGAGACAAGACAAGGATCCCTCTTGTCATCATTACCATTTATTTTAGTTTTGGAAGTGCAGAATAGAGACATAAGATGAGATGAGAGAATTGCTGGATTGAGGATTAAAAGTGAAACATACAAATTATGAGTGTTTGAAAAGAATAGAAATATTAATGGAAAAAAGTAAGAATAGGGATTGACTAGTATATCAGGAGGTAATAAAAAATCAAACCATAAATGAGGTACAAGCCAAGTGTAAAGATCATGGGATTTAACAGAACTATATGATGTTAAAAATGTTTCCTTTCTGAAAGATTTAATTATTACTCTGGAGACCCTTACACTGTGAAGTAAATTTCACTGACAAAATTCCAGTTGCATTTCAGAGATTCAGCAGTTTGTCATCCTCTAGTTTATGAGGAATTATACGGTAGAACACAACCTAAAGAACAACAAGTTGGCAAAACCTATTCCAGCCTTACAAAATGCTAAACAATGTGACCTAAAAATAGTCAGGATATTGGATGATAATTCCAAAGGAATGAATTATTGCCAGGAATACTTATGCACAAAACTATTGTAATAGGGCAGGTTAAGGGACCCCGTTTCCAATGGATAGTAATCATACTCCCTTCCACATAGCCTGAAATCATTTATTTTGCTTAGAAATGAAAGCGAAAGAAGTGTGGAAAGCATTTTAGAAGGGAGCCTTCCTAGCTTCCAGGGTAACAGTAAAGGAGGGGAGAGGTGCTTTCAGATTGCAAGAATTTCTTACTGTAACCTTACAATAAAGGTAGTATTAGTACTCATAGTTTATGCTTCTGTACTATTTGAAAACATCAATTGTGCAAATCTCTTCTGAGACACCTCTATGTCCCTTTTTTCCTTCTGTGGGCTGAGATACCTTTTGCAAGATGGTTGTCTAGTCTGCAGTTCTTCCTCCTGTTTCCCAAGGTCAATTGCCACATATTATTTCAGAATGGCATTTCTCCAATTATACCTATTAAAAAAATTCTGAAGCCAGAACGGTAGGCACTTTATCTCTTCTATTTCAATACTACAGAAATACCGTGTTTCCCTGATAATAGGACATGTCCTGAAAATAAGGCCAAGGCTAATTTTTGGGGTGGGCGTAAATACACGCCCTCCCCCGAAAATAAGCCCTATGAAGGGGTGGGCATGGCCAGCACAGGAGGCAGCCCTTCCCTTCTCTGGTCACCTCAGAGCTTCTCGGCCCCTTAATTGGATCAGCTGAGCCGCTCAGGCCGCCATTCACAAAACAGCTGATTCGCGGGTGCCTCTCAGGCTGCCGCCTCCAGCAAGTGCGGCCGCTTTTGCAGCTAATTGCTGCTGCAAAAGAAGCCAGAGGCCAAGCAATGCACCCCACACGCCTCGCGCCCTCCTTAACTAACAGCGACAGTCACAGCAGGCAATTCCGTCCACGGAACAGGAAAGGAAGGCATGGAAATTCATACATCTGGGACATCGGAAGAAGCCCTGTGAGGAGGCGCTGCTGCCGATGTGCAGGAAATCTCCCCCCCCCCCACAACCTGCAGATCGTCCTTTCAAAGAGGAGTTTCACCAGGACAAAGGGGTGGCTGGAAGCAGCGTTTGCATCGGGTTGGGCTTGAACGGCTTGAAAATGGGGGGGGGATTTTCCTGCCTCTCGCCCTGTTCTGAAGCTCAGCACAGACTGGGAACAGGGTGAGAGGCAGGACAATCCTCCCCCCCCATTTTCAAGCCG
>QLTV01002446.1:761338-773678 GCA_003457575.1 Thermophis baileyi
TACTGTTCTGTAGTAAAGCTGCTTGCTGCTGTGAAAGCAAAAGCGAATCTGAACCTCCTCTGCTTGTGTTTTGCATTTGGATCAGATTTCTTGTCAGGTGGGGAGGGGGGAGGAGAATTCCTTAGCATCAGAGCTTGTTAATATTAATATAAGAAATACTCATGCTACGATGGTCATTTTGAAAAATCCTTTCTTAGTGAGCACCTAGAAGCCAAGAGGAACATACGTGGCAAATTTCAAGTTTGTAGGCTTTACGGTTCTGGAGATTTCGTGATTAATGTGTGAGTGGTTTTCGCTTTTATATATATATATATAGATAATAAAAATAGGTTACAGACTGGCATAGGTAGTGCTCGACGTATGACCAATCAGTTAGACTGTTAAAAGTTACAATGGTACTTTCAACCCGGTTCTAAAGTTCCAACAGTTAACACTCCCAGGTTACATGACCACATTTCAGGCATTTGACAACTGGGTCATATTTATGACCGTTTGAAGTATCCCACGGTCACATGACTGTGATTTATGACATTTTTGCTGAATACTGGCTGGGCAATGATAATTTGCTTTACAACCATCACAACTTAAAGTCCTAAGAGGCACGCTCCACTATGGTCATAAGCTGAGGACTACCTGTATATGAAGAAGTGCTACACTGCAAGATTAAATTCCTGGTAATAACTGATAACTAATAAAGAACATCCTGCTTACAGGTACTTCTTTTGGCCAGTTTCCTGCCAAACAACTCTATTGACCAACTAAGTCAACAAATATTTAATAAGAAATATTAGATAAATTTCTCCTATAAACTTAGCCAATGAACAGAAAGAAGTAATCTTGTTCCCATCTGCAACAACTGTATGTACATAGGAAATTAATTTTGAAACAAACCCTTTTCATATTGTCAGAGGCAGCATTTGAAGATACTTGAAGTTACCCTATGTTGAAATAGTAGACCTGGGTGGGAGGGAGGTGTAATATAAATTAATTCCTGCTGCAAACATTCGGCTGAACTGAGGAAGACTTTTAATTACACTAGAATTAAACTACTGAATTGGGGACTGGAAATTTACTTTAAATTTAGCAGATTATGCTCCAAATCTAAACTCCCAAATGAGAAGCATGGAGGGTGATGAATGAAATGTGAAATGGAATCTGGGACACAGAAAGGATATCAGAATAACCTCCTACAAAAACTGCTGACTATGTCACTGCCTAATTGATTCCAATTTATACAGCTCTTTGCAGCTTCCAGCTTTATCTGATTGTTTGAAATTTCTTATTGACAACTTAATTCTTTGTATTCATATATTCCAAACTGAATCTATCTGGCATAAATAGGTTTTTGTTTCTTCTCCTCTATTGTTTGACTATCTTACCTTATTTGCTACTATAGGCTCATTCATATATTCAATATTCAATAACCATGTATACAGGAGCTACCATTTCCATCTGTTCTGCTCCATTCATTCACCCTGATCTGCACAGCATTCTAAAAGGAAGCACCATGAAGTGTCGTACTCCAATGTTCTTCTGACATTTGAGTACATTCCATATGCTTTTAGGTATAAGGATAATGCATTTGGGGCTTTGCACATTATTCAATTAAATTTATGTTACCTTGTCACCACCAAAAACATGTTATTTATTTTTGCTTTTGTTCCCAGTTGTTTGTTATATTTGTATAAAATAATGGCACTCAACCAGTCTCTAATTATGTTCTTGTAATGCCAGCCTCTACCTTTATTTAATAATTATTTAATAATTACCAGCTTCACCAATATCCATTTTGTCACACAAAGTGCACAAAAGACTAACTTAACATTTGACTTAGCAACAAATTAAGCTATAATGAATGAAATTTAAGGAGTACAGAGTATCTATATCTGTCCTTGCTGGGGCCTACTTAAATAGAAACATTATGTAACTTTCATAAAGAAAGAAACATTATGTAACTTTCACAAAGCATAGTTTACAAGAAAGCATACTCTCCTTCAACTAGTTTAGTTGGATCTTGGATGCTGAAATCTTCCTGGAGGAGAGGAGATCTTGAGATAATCCATGTGTACTCCAGACAGCCACTCTTCATGTGTATGAATTTGGTGTTTTGCTCTTGGTTTATGAGTTGAGCAGAAACAAGCTCAACTTGATTGAGACTCCTTTCTTAATCATTTTGGATTTGGTTTTTATTGCCTTGAAAATATTAAGACCCTTGGCAATGGAAAATTATGTAGTAATTACTAGGTGACTCACCTTTTCCTTAAAGAAATATTTTTTAAATACACTTTTGAAGTTTGGGAATATTACTTTTTCGATTAAACAGCAAAAGGGAACTGATAGTGTTGGTTTTTAGAAAATTAACAAAAGATTTAAGGATTGAGATGGACTATAATTTTAAATTAATTAGATGAAACCTTCCCATTGGAAACTATGATTGTTTGGGTTTCTTTATAAAAAAAACTACGATAGGATGGGGTTTTGACATTCAGATACTAAAGGGAGCTAGAAAATAATAAACAGTCCAATTAAAGGAGAAGGAAACTTAAGTTTAATAAAAATGGAGCAAAATACTTTAACAATGGAATATCTGGTGGATATTTGAACAATGGTCTTCAATGTTATCTGATACGACAGTGTGTTAATGAAGTTACAGAAGAACAAACTATACCATATCAGTCTGAAATTATTTTGAATATGGATTTAAATGTGACATGTAATGAGGATATGGAAAAGATGTATTGAATATATAAATTAAACCAGTTGATATTTCATTGCTTAAAGGAAATATACCAAATGAGAAAAGTGATGTGGATAACTTTGGATAGTCATAAAAATGCAATTTCGCATGAATTGTCTGACACCAGGGGACTGAAAACTGTCAATCATAATTACGAGGACCAAGCTGGTTGGCAAAAAAAAAAAAAAAACTTATGCCAACAGGAGACGATGAAAGTCTAGGCAGAAGTTTTTATTTTAAGTAGGTCAGCTTTGCAATGAAGGACATGTTCAAAATGCAAGTAAATTTTTGAAAAATTGCTCTCAAAAATTTGGATTGAATTCTTTCCAAAGAAATGAGCTCCAAAAAAGAAGCTGGGCTTAAATCATACCCAAGGAGATTTTAATCATTGCATTTATATTCTGAGATTCTTTGGAGAAATAGAAGGCTTGTAAAGTCAACACTGGTTTATGTGTGTGTCATTTAAAGTAACATAGTCAGTATGAAATTTAGAGTTGCTCATAGCATGGAAAACAATCTCCAGATATTTAACAGTCTTGACTTGCTCTTTTAAATGGTTATTTAATTGCTAGACATGTGCCATTAGGGCACTTAGCAAAAACAATGATCTTGGTTTTAGATTAATTAATTTCTAGCTGTTATTTTTAGAGTGCTTAGCCAGTATACAAAGCAACCGTTTCAGGACAATTATGTCGGAAAAGCAGCATGACATCATCCGCATACAGAAGAACAAAAATCTCTTTATTTCCCTATTTTGACAGATGAAGAGATGGGCTATTCTGTTTGTCTATAAGAGTTAATTTCTTTGGTCCGGTGTCCTTGGACATTATATCACACCTTCATCTGGGAGTTTTTATACAACTTATACATAAGAAAAAATAATCAATTGAAGAAGAGTTCAATTTCTTTCATAGTTTGGATCCAAAGATGAAATCAAAAGCATATATAAATGCTGTGTGTGTAGAGTGATATGTGAGCTCTGGAGGAGTAATTTTTAACTAAACACTGTGTTTTTATAGGGGAAAATGGGAAGAGTGAGTTAAGTCCTTGAAAATGGTGGTTTAAAAAAATATATGAATATATAAAACACTAAAAATGAGTCTTTTCTCTCTATAGAAGAAAAGATCAGCCTATGCCAGCAAGAACAATCTTGCCTCTTTTCTCTCTCTCTAGGCATCCTTATTTCTTTCTTGGCCATGGCTTACCTCTCCTTGCCAGATGGGATTGACAGTGTTACACATAATCTTGGATCTTTTTTCCTGTCCATGGTGTGGAAGAGCTGGGAAGATGCTATGCTTTCCAGGCTGGATTGAAATTTTAAGGTAAGGATCCGGATTGAAGAACATGCCTTTCTTCAAACCAAAAGCTTGGAAATCTGCAAAATGTTAGATATCCATATTAGCATTATTTATATTCTGTTAAACTATTAGTCATATTTATCATTTGAAAATTTTAATTGTGTATCAAATTAAAAAAAATATAGGTGGTCCATGTTTAGTGACATAATTGGGTTTGGCAACTCAGTCATTAAGCGAAGCAGTCACTAAGTGAAACCACGGTTGTGCTTATGATCTACAAAGGTTTTAAATCTGAGGATTGATCATAAAATTACTTTTTCATCTTTTTTGCTAAATGAAGACTTTCTCTAAGAATAGAATAGAATAGAATAGAATAGAATAGAATAGAATAGAATAGAATAGAATAGAATAGGATAGGATAGGATAGGATAGGATAGGATAGGATAGGATAGGATAGGATAGGATAGGATAGGATAGGATAATAGAATAGAATAGAATAGAATAGAATAGAATAGAATAGAATAGAATAGAATAGAATAGAATAGAATAGAATAGAATAGAATAGAATAGAATAGAATAGAATAGAATACTGCATTGGCCAAGTGTGATTGAACACACAAGGAATTTGTCTCCAGTGCATAAGCTCTTACTGGGAATAAAAAACAGCAAAATAATATAATTGTAAGATACCAATAGGAGAAGGTAGTAGAAATGAGAAGGATAATAGTAATATAGCCTTACTAAATGGGAAATATCCTTAGACATAAGACAGTGCTGTGGGAATTATGTGTTAGCAGAGTGATAGCATGAGGGAAAAATTGTCTTTATGTCTAGTTGTTTTGGTATGCATCCTGAAGGGAGGAGATGAAACAGTTTATGTCTAGGATGTGAGGGGTCTGTAGATATTTTGTCAGCCCTCTTCCTGACACATGCAGTATATAGTTCCTCAATGGAAGGCAGGCTGGTTTAAATTGTTTTTTCTGCAGTCCTAACTTTCCACTGAAGTATGTACCTGTCCTATTTGATTGGTGTACTAAACCAGACAGTTATAGAACAAATGACAGACTCAATAATTTCTCTGTAGAACTGTATCAACAGGTTAAACTAAACAACTTTAAACAACTAAACAAGATTCAAAACCAGTGAATTAAGTTTTGACTATTGCTCTGAGATGTAACTGAATAAAAGCACATTAAAAATCATGGTAGCATTCACAATATACTCAATCAGGGCAAATGGTCTGATGAAAATAGATGGGGGCAAAGATGCTTCAAATGCTGAAAGAATAAAAAGAATGTGGCAGCCAAGGATGAAGCTATGTAAGAAAATAGAAAGAAATTTATGTTCAGTAATACAAATCCAGAATAATAATAAAAAATTTAGAATCTGAATCCTGAAGAATCTAGAAAAAGTCTTCCATGACTTCTTGAATAGCTTATAGAAAGGAGACAAGAATGAAAAACGCATCCTCCTTTACCTATCCTGAGGCTCTGGACTGGCTAAACTTCATTATGGCTAGTAGAAGAATATAAATAGGAGAATGAACATGAGGCACATTGAATATCCATGATGGGAACCAAATCATGATAAGTAAAGTTGCCAGATACTCCTGCTATAGATTGAAACATTTGTATAACCAATATAAAGAAGTGCAATGCTGTCCACTTCTAAAATACATTTCTTGGGTTTATATGAATCAAAGAGGAAGAAGACACCCTGTTAAAATTCTCTATGAATATTTTTCAATGCAATCTATTGATGAGGAGAATTATTACCAGTATATTATACATCATTTCTGGTTGTTTATAAATCATAGGCCTCTGCACAAGTGGTATATATCAATCTGTTTGAAAATGACAGCCAAATTTTAAAAACAAATGAGAACATAAGAAATGGATGAAAATTATTTTTCACTCATTTAAAAACTAGCACGAATTGCATTACATAACACAGATCAATTTTTGGAGGTTAATCTATTAAAATGATGCAATCAGAGACACAATAATTGACACACACAGAGACACACATATGTATCAGTAGTGGGTTCTAAAACCTTTTACTACCAGTTCGCGCTCGTGCGTGACGCTTCTGCGCATGCACAGAAGCATCCCGGGCAGGTGGGCGGAGTCTCCTGCCGCCGCCGCTACCAGCTCTAAGAACTGGGCTGAACCGGCAACAACCCACCGCTGATATGTATGTATTATGCATGTATGTTTATTTGGAGATAGAGCAAGTTACTGTTTTCTAATATAATTATATATAGCAGAACAGTGACAGTGGCATAATTCAGGAAAATAACTTTTAGACACACACAAAAAAACACTGAGACTACAACCCCCACTATTTCTAATCAGCATATCTATTCCAGATGTTGTTCAACATACAAGGCGATTCCAAATGGATGAAGTTGGGCTTTATATTGACTAATTAACTTGTATGAAGTTAAGGGAGCTAATTCTAAAGAATAATATACAATAATTAACTATAAACTATGTATAACAACAAGACTGATACAAAGAGCATTATTTTATTAAAGGTTTCAGTAATATTTTTTGTCATAACACTTAAAGCTCTACAAGACTTGTCTAATCTGAATACAATACTCCCAGAGCAAAATCCCTCTTTTTTGTTGACACCTATCTATGAAGAAGAGAGCACGTGAAGTTTTATTTTATTTATTTATTTATTTGTTGCATTTTTATGCTGCCCAACTCCCAAGGGACTCTGGGCGGCTTACAACAGAAGTGATCAGCGGCCCCAGACCTGCCGGAAAAGCCAGGTCTTCACAGCTTTCCGGAAGGCCAATAGGGTGGGGGTAGTCTGGATCTCAGGAGGTAACTGGTTCCAGAGAGCTGGGGCAACCACAGAGAAGGCCCTCCCCCGCGGGCCCGTCAGCCGGCACTGTTTAGCTGACGGGACCTGGAGGAGACCAACTCTGTGGGATCTTACCGGTCGCTGGGAGCTATGCGGTAGAAGGCAGTCTCGAAGATTACCTGACCCTGAGCCATGAAGGGCTTTAAAGGTAATAACCAACACCTTGAATTTTGCCCGGAGACCAATAGGAAGCCAGTACAGCTCGTGGAGGATTGGTGTAATGTGGGTGTACCTAGGTGCACCCACGACGGCCCGCTCAGCTGCATTCTGGACCAACTGTAGTCTCCGAACACTCTTCAAGGCTAGCCCCATGTAGAGCGCGTGTCNGTAGTCTCCGAACACTCTTCAAGGGTAGCCCCATGTAGAGCGCGTTGCAATAATCTAACCGTGAGGTGACAAGGGCATGAGTGACTGTGAGGAGAGCCTCTTGATCCAAGTAGGGTTGCAATTGGTGCACCAGGCGAACCTGTGCAAAGGTCCCCCTAGCTACAGCTGTCAGATGTTGATCTAATCTTAGCTGTGAGTCTAGGAGGACACCCAAATTGCGAGCCCGTTCTGAGGGTGACAATTTCTCCCCAAGAACCAAGGATGGACAGTCGACATAGTCTTTCAGAGATAATACCCACAGCCATTCAGTTTTGTCAGGGTTAAGTCTGAGCCTGTTGACTCCCATCCAGACCCTCACCGCCTCCAGGCACTGGCACATCACATCCACTGCCTCGCTGAACTGACGCGGGGTGGAGATATATAGCTGGGTATCATCAGCATATTGCTGATACCTCACCCCGTGTTGTCGGATGATCTCCCCCAGTGGTTTCATGTAGATGTTAAATAGCAGGGGAGAGAGGACCGAGCCCTGAGGCACCCCACAAACTAGGGGTCTAGGGGTTGACCTCTGTCCTCCTGCCAACACCGTCTGTGACCGACCAGACAGATAGGAGGAGAACCACCGTAACACGGTGCCTCCCACTCCCACCCCCCTTAGTCGTCCCAGAAGGATACCATGGTCAATGGTATCAAAAGCTGCTGAGAGGTCAAGTAGCACCAAGATAGAGGAATGACCCCCCTCTCGGGCTCGCCAGAGATCATCCATCAGCGCAACCAAGGCAGTTTCAGTGCTGTAGCCAGGCCTGAAGCCAGACTGAAAAGGGTCTAGATAAGCCGTTTCATCCAATGACCGTAGGAGCTGACATGCTACCACTTTCTCTACAACCTTTCCCACAAAGGGTAGGTTGGAGACTGGATGAAAGTTCTTTAATTCTGTTGGATCCAGGGAAGGCTTCTTGAGGACACACAGGAGTCACAGGCTCAAATTCATCCCACACAATAGGACTAAGACCTGTCCCCGTCATCTCTGTCGGAATTGCCCAATCAGGGTCCAGGTCCGTCCGAATCTGAGTGACTTTATCCGTCAGAAACTGTACAAACTCCTCAGCTCTACCCTGTAAGGGCTCCTCCACTCCCCCTACATTAAGGAGAGAACGGGTCACCCTAAATAGGGCGGCTGGGCGCGAATCAGCAGATGCAATAAGGGCGGAAAAATGTGAACATTTTGCCGCCCGTATCGCCACTAAATAAGTCCTAGTGAAGGCTCTTAAAAGTGTTTGGTCAGATTCAGAGTTACTGGTCCTCCAGCGTCGCTCTAGACGTCTCTTCTGGCGCTTCATCTCCCGGAGCTCCTCGGTAAACCAGGGAGCTTTCCTGGATCCACCGCCATGGAGAGGTCGCAAAGGCGCAATCCGGTCCAGTGCCCCAGATGCCGCCCTATTCCAGGCAGCCACCAGGGACTCCGCCGGATTGTGGACAGGGAAGTCAGGTATCTCCCCAAGCTCCTTCTGGAACCCTTCAGGGTCCATTACAATATAACAATATTAATTACTAAAATAAGAGGAATGTCTTCAAGATACAAATATACTTCTTTGGGGAAAGTGGACAACAAATTAACCTCGGGATCCTGGTGATATTTCACTTATGTATTAAAAAGAAGGAAATATTTTAATGTTTTAACGCTATTGCTAACAGATATGGCTGTTTTTAACTGTTTTCAGAAATAATAAAACAATTATAATTAAGTGGTTTTTAAGCCAGGAAAAAATGCTGAGAAGAATGAAGGCACATAGGTTTGGATCTTTAAAGAAATTTTCAAAACCTGCATTCCAAGAAGATGCAGCAATTTCTTATTAAGAAGGCCAGGAAATACTCTGGCTTCCCTGAAAAGCAGCTTATCCACCACCATCATTTTTTGCTCTACAAAAGCTCAGCTAGAAATGAGACCTCACCAGACAGATAAAAAAAATTAAGGAAAGAGAGGATGTGTTTCTTAGCAGACAAAATCTGATGGGATGGAAAGCAGGAAAATCACCGTCTTAGACCAATCTCCCAAAGAGATTTGCTGTGGAGTAAAAAAAAAAGGGGGGGAAGATCTATCTGCAATACAAATATATTAAATAATGAGCCCTACTTTAAAAGTTATAGAAAAGCCAAGTGAACAGATTTTAATATGACAAGGCTTTTCTTGAGCCATAAATGTTTTGTCTAACAACGTGACTTTGTTACTATTAATTAACATTTATTATAATAATTATTTTCTACTCTTCCAAATCTTTTAAAGCCACTATTATGTGGCTCCTGATCAGTTAAAAGGGAATGTTTTTCAATAATTTAAATCTACCATGCTTTACCTAGTGACATCTCAAAGAATATGAATACAGTTTACTGTATTTGCTCATTTTTATGATGCCTATAAGCACATGTCTCTAGTATTTTATTTGATATTTTCCAAGGCAGTGATAAATGAATTAATATTAGAGCAAGGGGACAGAATAAGAAGATTGGTACAATAAAGAATAAAATAAAATATCTAAATTATGGTCCAGGGAGGTTGACTGGCAAGAACAGATACTGCTGTACACTGAAAAAATATTGGCAGCAGCATGATTTTAAAATTCTAGTATGCACTAACTATGCCTCTTCCTTTCTCCTTGGAAGACAATGATTAACAAACCTGAAAAAGATGCCCATACCCACATAACCGCCATGTAAAACTGAACAACACTTACCTTACTAATCTTGATGAGAAATATTAAAATATTTCTTCCTCTTTAATATATAACTGAATATATAACTGAAATATTATCAGGACCCCAAGTTTAATTTATTGTCTATCTTTGCACAGACCTACTTTGCGACTTGAAGACTTTCACTGGATTTTTTTTAAAAAAACTTTCCTCTGATTTTAGTAAATAATGTTGTTACAGTGTAAACTAATCATTCTGCAAGGTGCTCATCAGATATCTACTCCAGGTGCTTTCTTATTCGTAGATAGGTGGCAATAAAAGAGAGGGGTTTACTCTTGGAATATTGTATTCATATTAGTCCAATTTTATTGAGCTTAGGTGTCATGACAAAAAAAAATTCACTGGAACTTTTAATAAGATAACGAATGTTAGAGAAAAACATACCTGAAAGGGAGAAACTGATCAGCCTTCTGCTTCCATGCCCATGGCCTGAATCTTCACTAGTGATGTTTTTAAAAATCTGTAATGAAGAGAAAAATATTAAAAACATCAATACTTTTTCTAGAGTAATATTGGGTAACAACTTAATCCAAGAAGCACAATCAAGGAGAAATCAATGATAAACATTCATTAAGCAACTATTGATTAAAACACTTCTGATAAATCCATGCTTTCAATGTAAAGAAGCCACAGGGAAGCTTCATCCCATAGAAGTTTGGAAGACAAGGTAAAGAATTACCATAATTTTATGCTTTTGGAGAAGGAACTTTCTCTTATCTTTACAAATCACAATTACTTATTACGATAAGTTAAATGACTGCCATATAGGTGAGGGTTTTGCACTCATTACTAGGCTTCAGAACAATGAAATGAAATGAAATGAAATATAATCTCCTGTATGTCAAATGAAATACCTAATTCATGTATTTCACCATAAAGACTAAAATGAGGTTTACTGCACCCAGTTGCATATCCTGAGTAATTTTTCTTATTATTTGTGCATGAAGTGCCAGATGTACACAGTTCTAGCTATCCAGCTTCGGATGATCTGAATAGGAAAGTTGTAGGTAATTCCAACAAAAGTATATCTCCAGCCTGAGATGTCATCAATTTAATAGGCAACTTTCGGGGGGGAAAAGAAAGGCATTCAGTTGTCAAACCAGCAATCTAACTGCACATTACCTATTAGGATAGTGTGCCAGATTTCACTGGATTTGCTTTGCTTGACTCAATTTGTATCACATGTTGCTATTATTTGTTCTCAACAGATCTCCTTATATAGGCATTTTCTTGTGTGGTTTTTTCCCAACCATCCAATAAAGTGCAAATAAGCCCATCAAAATCAGCATTGAAAAAAATGGTTTCCATATGGGATTTCTTCAGGGCTAAATAATTTATAAAATAAGGAGGAGTGAGCAGTACCTTTTCCAACTAGCACATTTTATTTGAAGGAATAAAATAATAAGCTGCCGCTCACAAAAGCTTCTGCCTTTTAATAATACTCAGAAAAAATGCTACCAGATTCCTTCTGATTTTTTTTGCCACCACAGTCTAAGAATGTTATGCTCCTATAATGTTTATAAAATCTCATTACCTATTTTGGCCACATTTTCTCTTACAATGATGTCCACTCTAAGTAGGTATCAAGTTGGACCATGGTCTACAACCAAGCATTTTTCTCATATTCTTTGCAAGGCCAATGACAATGATCACTGACACAGGTTTTGTGTCAACCACATTTTTTACTTTTTGTGACTAGAGAATTTCAGCAGGTGGCAGCATTTCTTCTCTAAGCAGGGTCAGCCCTAATTTGTATTTTAGGAGGGAATTCCACAAAATTCCACCTGGGATTTCTAGGCTTACCATCTTGACCAGGGGTCCCCAAACTTGGCAACTTTAAGACTTGTGGACTTCAACTAAAAAAAATTAGAATAGCATGCAAAAGTTCATTTATTTCAGTAATGCAACTGAAAAGGTGAAACAAATATATGAAATAGGCTCATTACATGCAAAGCAAGATAGTTCAAGCCGTGATTTGTCATAATTGTGATGATTATGGCTTACAGCTCATGAAAACCCCAAATCCACAATCTCAGAAAATTAGAATATTGTGAAAAGGTGCAATATTCTAGGCGCAAAGTGTCCCACTCTAATCAGCTAATTAAGCCATAACACCTGCAAAGGGTTCCTGAGCTTTTAAATGGTCTCTCAGTCTGGTGCAGTAGGAATCACAATCATGGGAAAGACTGCTGACCTGACAGTTGTGCAGAAAACCATAATTGACACCCTCCATAAGTAGGGAAAGCCTCAAAAGGTAATTGCAAAAGAAGTTGGCTGTTCCCAAAGTGCTGTATCAAACCACATTAATAGAAAGATATGTGGAAGGGAAAAGTGTGGAAGAAAAAGGTGCACAA
>QLTV01002446.1:778486-806340 GCA_003457575.1 Thermophis baileyi
AGGGGGTCACGGTGGCGGGGGGGTCGCGGCAGCGGCAGGGGGGTTGCGGGGGGGTCATGCCATTAGAAAGGTTGAGAACCACTGGTATACTTGGACTTCAATAAGGCATTTGCAAAGTAGACCACAACCTACTACTTGATAAGATAGAAAAATGTGGGTTAGACAACATCACTGATGGATTCATAACTCAGTGTGTAGTCTTTAATGGAACTGCATCTACATGGAGGAAAGCTTGCAGTGGAGTATCCAAGGTTCTGTCTTGGGCCCTATACTCTTCAATATCTTCATAAATGATTTAGATGAGAAGATAAAGGGGAACTCATTAAATTTGCAAATGACACCAACCTACGTGGAATATAAAACACTTTAGAACATAGGCTCAAGATACAGAAGGCTGTTGACACAGTCTTGAACACTGGACCCTATTCAAAAATGCAATTCAGTGGTGAAAAAAATAAGGTATTACACCTAGGCAAGAAAAAACCAATGCATAGCTATAGAATAGGTGGTACCCGTGTCAATAGCAGTAACTATGAGAGGGATCTAAGAGTCCAAGTGGACAACCATCTAATATGAGCCAGCAGTGTGCTGCACTTCCAAAAAAGCCAATACAATCCTAGGCTGCATCAAAAGAGGGGTAGAATCAAGATCACTTGAAGTGCTAGCATCACTCCATACTGCTTTGATAAAACCATACTTAGAATATTGTGTCCAGTTCTGGTCATCACAACATAAAAAGGATGTTGAGGTTCTAGAAAGAGTGCAGAGAATAGCACCAAAATGATTAGGGGACTGGAGGCTAAAACATATGAAGAATAGTTACTGGCTCTTTGTTAGAGAAGAACGACAGGTGACATGATAGCAGTCTTCCAATATCTCAGGGACTGCCGCAAAGATGGTCAACCTATTCTCCAAAGGACCTGAAGGCAAGACAACTAATCAAGGAGAGATCTAACCTAGAACTAAGAAGAGATTTTCTGACAGTTAGAACAATTAATCAATGGAATCACAACAATGAAATGTTGTGAGTATTCCATCACTGGAGGATTTAAAAAAGAGACTGAACAGTCATTTGTCTGGAATAGTATAGGATCTCCTGCTTGAGCAGGGGGTTGGACTAGAAAACCTCCAAGGTCCCCTCCAACTTTGTTATTCTGTGAAAAGAAATGCAATTACCCTTGACTTTTAGTTTTATCAGTACTTGGTATACATTTTCAAGCCTAACTTTATAACTGTAGAATAGGAAAACTTTCATTTTTTAGTTACAAATCAGATTCTACAACCTTCACAAAAAAATCTTGGATTTTTTTCACACTTGTATTAAATTGCAAGAATACACAAAGAGAAGAAAAACTGGCAATGAATTACAGAACACAACAATTCAGCAAGCCCAGATTTAAAGATGAAAACTACTGATACCACTGAATCATAGTCATAAGCAAAAAACAGCAGTAGCTAATGATCATAATCAAGAAGCCAGCATAAAACTTACAGGAATCGCATTATTCTTCACTGTCACACTGGGAGTTGTTGCACGCAGTGCCCCACTCACTCCATGATAATATTTGAAGCAGATCTTTGTTTCAGCTAAAAGAAAAAGTAATAACTTTGAATTATATCTGTTGAGCAGACTCAATCATAGTACAAGAAAATTCATTTTGAGTACATAATTCATGCACTCAAATAATTTTTCAAATTAAATAAAATTGAATGAATCTAATTAAAAAGTTATTTTTTTAAAACAATCCAATTACAGGTAGTCCTTGACTTATGACCCCAAAATTTCTGTTGCTAAGTGAGTCAGTTGTTAAGTGAATTTTGCCCCATTTTATGACATTTCTTGCCACAGTTAAGAGAATCACTTCAATTGTTAAGTTAATAACAGGATTGTTAAGTGAATCTGGCTGCCCCATTGACTTTGCTTGTCAGAAGGTTGCAAAAGGTGATCACATGAACCTGGAATACTGCAATCATCAATATGAACTAGTTGCCCAGCATCCAAATTTTGATCACGGGACCATGGGAACGCTGCAATGGTTGTAAGTGTGAAAAAGTCATAAGTCACTTTTTCAGTGCTGTCTAACCCTAACCCTAACTTTGAACAGTCACTTAATGAACTGTTGTAAGTCAAAGACTTTTGTCTTTTGGTACTCAGGCTAATTTGAGAAGGTCTATAAATGGGGATCAGGGAGTTAGAGATAATTAGATAAAAATATAGTAAATATTCAAAGTTAGGAAATTATTTCTGAAAAAATGGGCCTGACTCCATATTTGTTACTCTTGTTCAGCACAATATAAGTTCTGCTGACCATTGTGTAATTTTGATATTTATGATTGTTGCAGCATCTCCATAATCATGTGATCAAAGTTCAGACACATGGCAACTGACTCATATTTATGATGGATAGCCTACTACTAACTGATAGAAAATTGTTCAGACTTCTGCATTAAGTTCAATGATGTTTTATAACACCAGGTCTTGTTTTTCAGCATCATTTCCCTTATTTTTCTTCTCAAATTTGCCACATTAACTTGCTCACAAGGCAGTTTAATATGATTACACTTTCTGTTGCTAAGTGAGACATTTGTTAAGTGAATTTTGTCCCATTTTATCACCTTTCTTGCCACAGTTGTTAAATGAATCACTGCAGTTGTTAAGTTAGTAACAAAAGGTGATCATATGATTCCAGGACACGGCAACCATCATAAATTTCCTGTAAGCCGCCTTGAGTGAGTAGACGGCAATATACATTTTCATTCATTCAGTCATTCATTCATTCATTCATTCATTCATTCATTCATTCATTCATTCATTCATTCATTCATTCATAAATAAATAAAGTCAGTTGCCAAGGGTCTGAACTTTGATTACCTGACTATGGAGATGCTGTAACGATCATAAGTGTGAAAAATGGTCATAAGTCACTTTTTTCAGTGCTTTTGTAAATTTGAATGGTCATTAAATGAACAGTTGTAAGTCAAGGATTACCTGTACTTGCATTATGATGCTTATAGTAGTAATGTTTTCATGAACACTTCCTTTGGCACTTGTCATGTTCCCTGTTCCATCTGAATTTTCAAAAGGTTACTTTAAATAAAAACAAAATGGAAGCTTGCAGACTCTAAAGTAAAGCACCCACTTGCTGCATACTCTTAATTATAAGAATACTTTTAGAATAATTTTATTCTAATTTTAATTTTAGAATAGAAACCATGTACTACTACTTCGCTACTTTTTTTTTTTTTTTGAAAATGTGTCTATTTACTCAACCCTCCTCCCCACAATACAATAATAAATTGAGGTGAAAGTTTTGCTGAAGTACCGGTAATACTGGAAAGGTTTAGAGAGAACTTATATGGAACAACTTCACCAACTTTCCTTTTGATAAATGGGCACCATTTTGTAACGAGGTGAACACTGATATGGGCAATCATTTTATGAGAACCAAAAATGAATTTACAATTCTAAATATTTCAATTAAAAGGCAACCTAATATCTGGCACAAGTAACAGGAGCATTCATTCAGTTAAAGCATATAAGTGTTTATTATTATTACATATATACAACGATTTAGGCAACTAATGGTCAAAGCTAGACTGGTCCTAGATAATGGTAATGGAATTCACAGAGAGCTGGACTTGGGTCTCTTGTGGCAACACAATGTCTCCAAACTGATGACTGATGACAAAATCACCCAAAGTACTTTTTGATGCAGTGAAAAAGAAAATGCAGTATACAAAAATTAGGGTGAATCATAATGAAACAATACTCAGATCAGTGTACCTGAGGTACATAACTATCAATCAAACATTAGGACAGGAACAGTAGTTCTCAGTTTTGGTTTATTTGTTTACAATCCAAGACCAATCATAAAATATATATTAAATACTGTGTATTTTATCAACATAATATTACAAGACAGGCCCAAAATATTAATAGTATAAAAAAGGCATAAAAAGTACTTCTATAACCCATATCTAATGATAGAAATTTTAATGATACCTTCTTGGAGGCATTTGAAAATGGACTGAATAGAAGAAGAGTGTAACTTCAGGATCAAGAGAGTAGTTAGTTTTTTGACATTTGATAATATGAAATCTGTTCAACCACTGAGTGTTCATTTGGCACTTTGAAGTATATGTTATTTGCTTTAAATTTTTGTACCAGAGCATGCAAAGATTTTTGTACAGGGAAAACTGATTTATCTGTTGTCACTCCAATGATTTAGTGCATTAATTTATGCCAAGGAAAAAATTCAAGGAGCATCAGTTGTTGTGTCTGTCTTAGAATGCTATCATGTTTCACTTTAAATGCACGTTTTCTGAACTATAAACTCAGGCTTTGATTTACTAATTTTCTTGATGGCATGAAAGCCAGGTGGGTGGGAGAGATTGACCAGTTGGTGTTGCAGTGGGACGGTTATGGGATAGCGGAGCTCCACGGAGCACAGCAAAACCCAGCCGATACCTGCTTGCCAGGAGACCCTACAGGGCCAAAGCCACTCTGGAGGAGTGGTGAAGAAAGGAGGGATGCTTTGTAGATCGTGAGGAAAGAGCAATTTCCTTGTTTGATCCAAAGAAAACCCTCTTGATTGGCAACAGAGACGACGGCCATTTTGGCAAGACTGAAGCTGTGACAACCGGGACAAGAATATGTGCTGGAGCGGTTTGTGAGCAGAGGATTGAAACTGGGTGAGACAACTTTCAACTTCTATACTACCGGTAGAGACTTAAACCCAAATAAAAGAATTCTTAAGAAAAAAAAGACTCACCAAATCATTAAGAAAGCGGCGATTTAACACATGGAGAAAGATTATAGACCTAATGTGAAACAAACTTTTAATGGAAGACTGTGAAGGTTTAAAATATAGAAAGACTGGAACTGGTAGTAGCATGAAAAGTGATTCAATTTGTGGATAATATTGTTTGATTACTGGAAGAATTTGTACAAAGAAAGAGGAACTTTGCTTTTTTATTTTTTTATTTTTCCCCCAATCTTTCTCTTTGACAGTCAGCGGTTTTATTTTTGCTGTGTTTAACGCTGGAACTTAGAAAGGGGGTGCCACCTACTGGTCAAAGAAGATATTATATTAGTATATGGTGGGAATAACCTTGGAAAGTAAGAATTATTTGATAATACAAGAATAACAAAGAGGAGAAGAAAGAAAATAGTGAAAGGCAAACAACACATGGAAGGCCTTTTTATTTTGGTTCCATATCTACTGGGGTCTTGGCTGCTTGGAAGTATTAGTGAGCCTTTTGAAGATTTCTAAGGCAAGGTGGATTACAATTAACAAGAAACATCCTTGAAACTGAATATCTGACTTTGTGGATTAAAGGCATTTGGGGAAATTTGGTGGGCCAATTTGGATTATTAAGATCATTTGACAGAACATTCTACGAGGCGAAAGAAGAAAGAAGAAAAATTAAAGAAGACTTAAAATTTTTTGGAAAACTTAGAGGGAGCAAATTGGAAAATTTTAAGGAGTATAAATTTAGGGGATTTTGAGGAACAGTTCCAGGACTGTGTAAATTTTACTAATACTGGCGTTGTTGGTGTTTCTGGGCAATTGGGATATTGAAATTTTGGTGGAATATTGAGCAGTGATTAGTTTATTACATCATCACAAAATGTTACAACAGGGGAAAACAAATGTAGTTTATAAAGAAATATTATTGATGTTTCAATGTATTAAGGAAAATATAGAAAAGAAAAGAAGCCAGGTGGGTGGATCCATTAATTTCAGCCTTTAGAAGAAGGCAATGGCAAACCACTTCTAAAAATACTATCTAGATAACTGTGTGGATTTTCTTCATATAGTTGCTAGAGATCAGATCTGACTTGAAAGCATTTGTTTTCTTCATAGCAATTTTAACAGCTCAGTTGCCACAGCTTTACTGACTTATAAACCATAATAAAAGGCTGGTGATGTCAAAATAGCTGCATCATGCCTAATGTGGATGAGGTTGATTTTTCAATTTAAAAGAGTTTCCTTATACAGCTTTATTTAGAATTGGAATGACAATTTAGTACAGTAGCTTGTTACTTAGTATGTAAATATTCTGTATACAAAAAAAATCTAACCTATTAAATTTTCTGAAACTAGTATACTGCTATAAACTGTTGGGTACACTAAATATTTAAAGCTTAATAGTGTCTTAGCAGTCTGTATTCTAAGGAACAATAGTATATGAAGTATATAATTCTTCATTAAAAAAAATCAAGAATGATGAACAAGTTCCTCTGAAAGCCAACGTGTTTTGATCTTGTTCTGCAATTTACAGCCACAGGAAAATATACCCAATATGAATAAAATATGTCCTAAATATCATCTATAATCCTTAGAAGCAGAGCAATAGAGAAACTCAAGGGATTTCCAATCAGCTGTTTTCATATAAAAAGCTTTCTTCAAACGTAGAAAATTTGAAACCCATTAAATTACAGTACAGTTAACAGTAGCAGACATCTTTCTGTGCTCCCCTGCTCTCTTGCTCTCCCCTCTCTCTTTTAATTACTGTATATTGATTTTACTTTTATTCTCCTGTAAGTTATACAAATTTTGAAATGAGGGGGAAAATGTAAATGATATGAGGAGATACAATAGATAGAGAGGGAATGTGATTTCTGTATGATTCTGCCATTATAATTAGAGCTTAAAATTGTTAATTGAAAAATATTAAAAAATGGAAAAGAAAATGCAAACCTTAGTCAAAGGTTTTGCTCATTTTAAACAGAAATAATAAGTAACTTTTCACAATGTTAGCAACTACAGAGTTTAGGTTAGCAAAACTGGAATAGAAACAGGGTTAATCTACAAATAGAATTAGTGAGATTCAGTTTATTTTCTCTTTTACAAAATAACAACAACAAAACACTATATTTATAAGCCGCCCAGAGTCCTTCGGGAGTTGGGCGGCATATAAATTTTATAAAATAAAAAATAAATAAAATAAAATATTATGTTTGAAAGATCCTTTAAAACACAATTATCCAAGTCTCCAAGAGTACATATGTCTTCTGACAGGCTGGGATGATGTTTTGACAATCATATCAAAGTTGTTTGGAATTATAATTTTTAGTGTAAAAGAATGAGAAACTATTAAATACAGGTGGTCCTTGGGTTACAATGGCAATTGGGACCCACTAGAAGTGAAGATGGGTCAATGAGGGCTGTGGGCAGGTGCTGGGAAATACAAATAGGTGTTAGGGATGTGGGTAGGCCATAGGGGCTGCAAGATGCAGGGGGGTACTATAAATCATGATCAGCCTCAACTTCACAGATCAGTCATAAAGAAGCTCCCCCTTGTTCAATGTCATTGTAATTTTGAATGGTCACTGAATGAGGAGTGAAAACTCAAGAACTACTTATACATCACTGTAATTTCTAAAAGAGTGCGACAGAAATAGAATGTTCCAATTGAGGGTATATTTGAATGTTCTTAATGAGAAGGGGCGTTGGTCTTACCTGATACGCCCTTCTCATGGTGATCGACGGGAGAGTCCAGGATGGGTAGTTCTAGCCTCTTAGCTCTCTGACTTAGTTGAAATTCTGAGAACCGCCTCCCTGTTAACGGTCCCCAGTTCTTGAACGAAGGCAAAACGAATCTTGTAGACCTCCTTGAAGCTGCCGTGAAGCATGTAGTCCGCCTCCAAGCCAACAAATCCGCATCCAGAGTCAGGAACAGATAGACCACAGGGCGGGACTGGACTCTCCCGTCGATCACCATGAGAAAGGGTGTATCAGGTAAGACCAACGCCCCTTCTCCATAGTATCGACGGGAGAGTCCAGGATGGGACATACCAAAGCTTGGCTGTCCTATGGGCAGGTGTCGCTCTGGTCCTGAGTCCCCTTGTCCTCATGTACTCGCTGCAGGACATGCCTACCGAATGCTGCCTCAGCGGAAGCAAACATGTCCAGTCTATAGTGATGGATGAACGGCAATGGGGACGTCCAAGTCGCCGCCCGACAAATTTCTTCCACAGACGCCTGCGTGGTGGCCACGCTCCTAGTAGAGTGCGCCGTGATCCCTCGGGGCACCGGGAGAGCCTGAAGCTCGTAGGTTCAGGCAATGCACGCCTGTAGCCAACGCCCCACCATGGAAGGTGTGACCCTGTGGCCCAGAGTTGACGGCTGAAAGGAGACAAACAGGAACTCGGTCTTCCTGATGGAAGCAGTTCTCGTGATGTAAATGCGGAGGGCCCTCCTAACATCCAGAGTATGCCAAGTCTGCTCCAAGGCGTGCCAAGGCCTTGGACAGAAATCCGGCAAGATCAACTCCTGTGCTCGGTGAAACAAGGAGTTAACCTTTGGAAGAAAGGTAGAGTCCAACCGCAGAACCACCCTGTTTGAATGGAAAACACAAAGGTCCTTTCTCACCGATAATGCTGCCAACTCCGAGATCCGTCTGGCAGACGTGACAGCCACTAGGAAAGCCACCTTGCACAAGAGGAGACGGAGGCTGGCCTCTCTTAAAGGTTCAAATGGTGCCCTGGTAAGGGCCTGCAACACCTTGGTGAAATCCCAGGTGGGGTAATGGTGTACCACAGGGGGCTTTAAATTGGAGCCCCCCCCCCGAGAAAGGCTCGCACCCTAGGGTGATGAGCAAGGGAGCCTAAATCCCCCACCTGCAAAACCGAAGCCTCTGCTCAACCACCAAACGGTCAACTGGAGCCACTGAGGCTCCGGATGGATGACGGGACCCTGGCTGAAGGAGACTCTCTCCGGGGGAATCCTCCACAGTCTGGCGATGGACAGGCCGACCAGGTCAGTGAACCACAGCCATCTGGGCCAGTGGGGAGCAACCAACAGGACCTCCGCCCTCTCCGACAGCACCTTCCTGATTACCCCTGGAATCAGGGGAAGAGGGGGGAAGGCATACAAGAGCCCCTTGGGCCACGGGCATGATAGTGCATCTACCCCTTCTGCCCCCAGAGCCGGGAATCTTGTAAAGAACTTGGGAAGGTGAGAGTTCGACGGAGAGGCGAAGAGATCCAGAATTGGGTGGCCGAACTGATCTGAGAGTTCTGTGAATAGACTGGGATGCAGGCGCCATTCTGACTGATCGACCAGTCTGCCTGCACGTTGGAAGCTCCCGCAATGTGCTCGCCCTGATCGATAACAGATGAGTCTGTTATCACCGGCACAATGACTCTGCTTCTACCATGAGGGACTTCAACCGGGTCTCCCCCACCTGTTGACATGGGCTTTGGTGGCCACATTGTCTGTGAGGAGGAGAACATGTCGACCCGAAATCCCCTGCTGGAATGCCCTGAGGGCTAAGCGGGCCGCCCTGAGCTCCAGCCAATTTATGTTGTGCTGGAGCCCCTGCTGAGTCCACCGTCCCTAGGCCACCTGGGATCTGAAGTGTGGCCCCCATCCGAAGAGGCTGGCATCGGATGTGATCGTTAGTCTGTCTGGCTCCTTGTAAAAACAGCCTCGCGTGACAGCTCGGGACCCCCACCAGCGGAATGAGTGAAGCACCCCCGGCGGTACTCGAACCCTTGTCCTCAAGGTGCTGTGGCCCGCCCTCTGGAAAGGAAGCAGGAACCACTGGAGTCGCCTGGCGTGGAACCGTGCCCATGGCACTATGTCTATACAAGAGCTCATTTTCCCCAGGAGCTGGGACAGAGACGCCAAAGGTGCTACTCTGTCTTTTCGAATCTGGCCTGCCAAGATCCTGATTCTGTCCTGCCGCTCCTGGGAAAGGAAGACTTGTCCAGTAAGTGTGTCTATTAGTGCCCCTAAGTGCACCAATCTTGTTGAGGGAACCAAGTGGCATTTGTCCAGGTTGACAGAGAACCCGTGATCCTGGAGGATCCAGATCGTCGTGTTTATGTCCCTTTCCGCCTGCATCGGGGAGGACGCCTGGATTAGCAAATTGTCCAAATAGCAAAGTATGCAGCTAGCACGGCCATGATCTTGGTGAATGCCCGAGGGGCGGACGCCAAGCCGAACGGGAGGGCCACATATTGGAAATGGCGCCCAGCATAACAAAACCTCAGGAATTGCCTGTGGCTTGGATGAATAGGGATGTGGAGGTAAGCCTCCGTGAGATCTACAAAAGCCAAGAAGTCCCCCTCCCGTATTCCCTCCAGAATGGAACTAAGGGAGTGCATCTTGACTCTTCTGTAGACCAGATGCTGGTTGAGTTCCTTGAGATTCAGAATTGCCCCCCCCCCGAGGTTTTTGGTACAATAAACAACATTGAATAGAAGCCCATCCCCTGCTGATCCAGCGGAACCGGCTGAATGGCCCGAATATCCAGCAAATGCTGGATAGCCGATTCCATGAGTTCCCTTCTTGCCAGGTCTCTGGAAATGGGACAGTGGAGGAAAAACCTCGTGGGAGAGGAGAGAAATTCTAGGGAGAGCCCTGATTTGATTGTCTCCCTGACCCAGGCGTCTGTTGTGATCTCTTCCCAACGTTCCGAGAAGAGACCGAGGTGGCCCCAGATGCGGGGGGGAAGCCCGATGTCACTTTTGTTGCCTGAATGCTCTGGTGTTATTACCACGAAAGGAGCATTTGCCTTGTGGCTGCTGTCTGCCCCTGCTGCCAAATCCCGACCTATCGGACTGGTAGCTGGGCCGGGAAGGAAAGGGCCTCTGTTGACGGGGAAAGCAAGCCCCAGCCTCCCCCAGACAGTAGGAGGGCCATCTAAAGTATGGTGGAGAGCGGAAATCAGGTCGCCTGCCTTGCGTAGGTAGAACCTTCCTCTTGTCTCTGGTCTCTACTAAAAAGGGTTCCAGAGATTGGCCAAATAGACATTCCCCCTCAAAGGGGGCAGCAGCCAACTTCCACTTGTTCTTGGCGTCCATGCGCCAATGTCACAGTCACAGCATACGATGGGCCATCACGGAAGATGCAATGGCGCGTGCCGAAAATTTGGCCGTGGTTAAGGATGCATCCGCAGTGTATTTGGCCGCCGCAATGATCTTGCAGAGGTCCTGATGAGCTCGTAGGTCCTCCGATGGGATCCGAGCTTACAATTGTCGGAGCCAGCGCAGCGATGCTCTGATAAAGAAGGCAGCTGCCGTGGAGGCCCGGATCGCCCATCTCCTCCTTCCGCTCCTCAGCCTTTAAGGCATCCTCCACATCTGGTGGCAGGATGGAAGAGGATGTTAACACCGCCACCGGTGTGTCCACCTTTGGGACCTGGACCAACTCCAGTAAGTCCGAATCCACGCTGAAAAGCCGTGTTCCGAGCCGCTGGGACGGACTGGCCCACGGTGCCTCTGCCAATGAAAATGGAGCTCCTCCCTAATAATGATTGGCCCAGAGTATCTTGTAGCTCTTTATATATTTCTGCTGGTAGCCCGTCTCGGCCAGTTGTTTTGTTGTTTTTGTTGTTTTTTAATCGCCTCTGCTAGTTCTGTCATTGCTATCCTCTTGTTCAGCATAAATTTCGTTGCTTCTGGAACCTTAGGAAAGTTAGCTTTTTCCAGGTATTGTAATATTTTTTCTTCTGGATGTTGCTCATCATCATTATATAGTTCCCTATAGAAGTCCTGGATAATATTCTTTTTTTCCTCAATTTGATAACGTAAAGTTCCATCTTTGTCTTGCAATTTACTTATCCATTTTTTCTCTTTCTCCTTTTTCAATTTGTAAGCTAGCCATCTCCTTCATTATTAGAGGTATACAATGCAGTCTTATTTGAAGCAAAAATACCACTGTCATGGGTGGAAGCTAACATCACTTTGGTACCAAAAGAGGACTCAGATTTAACACAAATTAAAAACTACAGACCCATATCCCTACTAAATGCCGACTATAAAATATTAACCTCAATAGTCGCAGAAAGACTGAAGAGTTTTTTGAAGGAGTTCATACACTCTGACCAAAATGGCTTCCTATCCAAAAGGCAGATAAGAAATAATATGAGAACAATAGTAGATACATTGGAATACTACGAAACGCATAATGAAAAGCAATTGGCACTGTTGTTTTTAGATGCCCAAAAGGTGTCTAAAAGGTTTGATAATGTGAGCTGGCAATTCATGTTACAACAATTAAAACATATGTATTTTGTAGATAAATTTATAAATATGTTCAAGGCAATATACAAAAAGCAGAAAGCCAAAGTGATTGTGAACGGTGAGGTGACTGAAAACCTTTTAATTCAAAAAGGTACAAGGCAAGGCTGCCCATTATCTCCATTGTTATTTATCTTAACACTGGAAGTACTAACCAGAAACATCAGGCAAGATGAGCAAATCAAAGGAATGGAAATTAAAAGAGAAAAGTACAAATTACAAGCTTTTGCAGACAATTTAGTTTTCATCTTAGAGGAACCATTAGAATCAGGCCCGAGACTCATAGAGAAATTAGAGGAATATGGAGAGGTTGCTGGACTAAAAATAAATAAGGAAAAAACCAAAATGATAGTTAAAAATCTTACAAATAAACAGAAGGAAATGAATATCCAGATAGTTAAACGGAAGGATGAATTAACAAAGAAAATGAATATCCAGATAGTGAAAAAAGTGAAATACTTAGGAATCTACCTAACAGTAAGATGTATAACAATCGAGGGGGCGTGGACGTGTGCTTCGGGGGCTCCCGAAGAAACGTCGAATCCCCAGCTGATTCAGGGTCTTTATTGACCTAAACTGTCCTGGAGGGACAGTGGATAAAGAGACACGAGCCAACACGAACAGGGAAAAGGCAATTTCCCTGGAGGGTCGGCTGAAGCCTCTGAAAGTGGCAGCTGAGGAAAGCGGCCATTGCGAGTCACTAAGAAGCCAGGGCGGTCACATCGAAAGAAGCAGAAAGAAGAAAATGTGGATTGTCGGGGTGTGAAGATTGCTTTGATCTAAGTACTGTGCAGGAGTGGCGAGTGAACAAGGTGATGACACCGGGTGAGTTATTGACCAATTTACAGATAAAAGTAAACTTTAAAATGAGGCTGTAAAAGAGCCCGGAGTGGAAATTAGCAACTAATTGGCAACCGGGAATACTACAAAGGAAGGGGGGGGAAACGGAGATTATAACACTTAAAGCCCAAAAGGATTGTGATTGTTATAATTGGATTTGGTGAAAATAAAGAGAATAATTAAAAAGAGATCAAAGAGTAAGAAGAAAATAATTTATACCTGGATTTAAAGTATTTTGGAAGTTTTAACAGGAAGCTTATCTATGTGTATGGGGAATTTGAGGACGCCATCTGCTGGTGGAAAGAGAACACTATAATAACTTGGTGGAAGACAAAAGGAATAAGGGGAAAAAAATGATGAAGTACAGCTGTGGATTGACCTTCCTTACAGAAAGATATCTTGGAACTGTGAAAATTTGTAAGGAGTGTTTGTTTTGAGCTACAGCATTTGGTCTCGACTTCAGCGTCAGTGGAAGATAATAAAGCTTCGACTTGGAAAGAAGTAGAACAAAGCTGGACATTTGGATATAAGGAAATGAAAATTTAAAGAGACAATAAGGACTTTAAGTTTGAATCAAGAGAGTTATAAGTATAAAACCCTAAAGATAGTAAGAGTGACAAAATGGAATTGTGGATATATGAAGAATTGATGGAGATCTCAAAAACTATACATGAACTCTTAAAACTTTTAAAAGGTGATGAGAAACTAGAAGTGGTGTTGGATGATATAAAACATGTAGAAATTATAGCGTTGGAAGAGCAAGAAAATAACATAGAAGGACAAAGAATTGAAAGCAAAAAACACATAAATGATTTCACTGGGATTTACAGTGGCATGGAAAAAATAAGACAGGGGAAAATATTCACTGCAAAAAAACCAATTAAGAGGTAAAGGGTGTAATAGTGGGAAGATTCTAAGAAAAAGCTGGAGGAAATCTAATCAAATAATATACTTAAAAGGAGGGGGAAAATTAAGAAGAAAAGAAAGTATAGATATAGAAAAAAAAGAAAGAAAGAAAAAGAAAAAGCAAAAGCTAAGAGAAGGTGGAAAAAGGAGAAAGTTAGTGAGAGATGGAACTTTTGAGAAGCCAAAAGAGAATGGTTGAAGGGGTATTTTTTAGTAGATTGAATTGTATAAATATGATTGTGTTTGAATGATTATTTTAAATGGTTTTCATATAAGATTGACATATAAGGTCATAGTGTTTATAATAAAATGAAATATAGATATATAAACTAAGAAGAAAAAGAAAGATATAAAGATGAAAGATGAAAACTAGTAATATGGATTACTTTTAATGATGATTTAAGATGTGATGAAGAACATACATATTAGAAGAGCTAAATGTATTAATGTTATTAATTGTGTTTAACTGATTATTTTAAATGGTTCTTAGATAAACTATAATGTTCATACTAAAATAGAAATACAGGTGTATAAGATAAAGAAGAAAAGATATAAATATGAAGTTTGAAAACCAGCAATAGGAGTCTGGAAGATATTCCTATTAGTGGTTAACATAGTAAGAGATGAGAATTTAAGGGCTTGTAGTGATACTGTTTATATAAAAATAAAATGAGTAAAAATAAAAAAATAAGGAAAAGAAATATGGTTGAAATCAAAGAAGAGATCGGTGCAACATCTTGTTCATAATGTAGTTATGATGAAGGGGGGAAAGAAGAAGAATATTGGAAAAAAGAAGAAATATAAAATTAAATAAGCCTGATAGAAATCAAGATAATTAATATTGTCAACATAATTTATAACATTAAATCTGTTTCTTAGTAGCATATTGAAATAAATTATAGGTAGTAAATAATTGAA
This sequence comes from Thermophis baileyi, assembly GCA_003457575.1. Taxonomy (NCBI): domain Eukaryota; kingdom Metazoa; phylum Chordata; class Lepidosauria; order Squamata; family Dipsadidae; genus Thermophis; species Thermophis baileyi. The sequence continues at coordinate 793,185 of QLTV01002446.1, forward strand.
TGCAACAATGGGAAGAAAAGCTGGAAGATGGAGGAGTGGAGAGGATTGGAAGGAAGTAGGAAAGAGGAAAGGAGAAAGGCCGAAAAAAGAAGAGGATGATAGAAGGAGGTAGAGAGGGGAAAGAGGAGAGGGAAAGAAAGGGAAGGGATGGAAGCGGTGAAGGAGAGAAAGGAGAGGAGAGGAGGAGGGAAGTAGGGAGAGGAGGGGAGGAGAGAAGAGAGGAAAGAAGGGAAACATGGTTCTTTACTGCAAAACTGGGGGAAATATGATAAATACGTGAAAGTAAACAGAAGAATAAATTCTTTGGTTGATTTGACGGCTGTATAAATAACATTATAATGGAAGAAGTTAAAAAGGTTAAAAATATTATTAAATGAATATGATTAAATTTGAAAGTATATATTGATGTATACATGTATATGCACTCTGACAACACATTGTTTAAATTGAAAATGGAATTTTTATATTATAAAATAAAATAATTTTTTTTAAAAAAAAGATGTATAACAATCAAAGAGGACAACTATACAAAATTAATGCATCAAATTAAACTGGATATGGAGAGATGGAAAAGCTTGTAACTTTCTATGATGGGTAGAATAGCCGCAATAAAGATGAACATACTGCCGAAGATACTTTTTTTATTCCAAACAATATCAAGAAAACTGGAGAAAAAATATTTGGGGAACTGAATAAAATAATGTTGAAATTCATTTGGCAAGGAAAAAATCGAGAATAAAACTGAAACTACTGCAAGAGTCAAAAGGGAAAGGAGGTTTTGGTCTGCCTGACTGGGAATTGTATTACCAAGCAGCTGCACTCACGTGGGTGAAAGTGTGGATAACTTTGAGGAATAGAAGACTATTATTATTGGAGGGTCACAATCTTCAACTAGGGTGGCATGCGTTTCTCTGGTACAGGAGAAACATGGCACATCGATATTTCCAAAGGCATTATGTAAGAAACGCATTGTTATCAGTGTGGGATAAAATTAAACAAAACTATAGGGAAATACCAGTCTGGCTCTCCACCTTAAAGCATTGATACACCCAAACCTTATAAATATGGAAAAAATTGTTTCTTATAAAGATATACTAAATTAGAAAGGTGAATTGAAAACCAGATTAGAACTAAAAGACCAAGGGGTGGATTTAGAGTGGTGGTCGTACCTGCAGATACAATCGTGTTATGTGAAAGATGTGAAAACATGGGGTTTTTATAGAGAACTAACAACATTGGACAAGATATTAGTGGGGACTGATGACAAATTGATAAAGATACTATACAATGATTTATTAAATTATAAAATGGAAGAAGAACAAGTCAAAGAGACGATGATAGTATGGGCTAAAAATTTTGGATATAACATAGATTTGGATAATTGGCAAAAGCTTTGGGAGAGAAATCAGAAACTGACAAAGGCCACATCATATAAGGAAAATCTCTATAAAATGTTCTACAGGTGGCATCTGCCCCTGGCAAGACTGGCCAAAATGTTTAACAATATGTTCCCAAACTGTTGGAAATGTAAACAAATACCTGGCACATATTACCACATGTGGTGGACCTGTATAAAGGCAAGGAAATTTTGGATACAAATTCATATGTGGTTAGAAAAAATGACCAGACAACATATAGAGTTTAAGCCAGAATTATTTTTATTAGGCATTATATCAGACGGTTATGATAAAGGGACAATATACCTAATATTACACATCTTGACCGCAGCAAGAATTGTGTATGTGCACCAGTGGAAGAGCAAAAACACCCCTTCAGAAGAGGAGACAATAAGGAAGATACTAGTATGTGCGGAAATAGACAGACTAACGTTAAAAATAAAAGATAAATGGGATACAGAATACTATGCCATAGTATTCTATCAATGGCTAGAAACACGAGGTGGAAGTTAGAATGCGAAAAAATCAGGTTAGGTGGACATGGAAAGAGATACTATGTATGTATTAGAATGTAGGCATTAGAATGAAAGATAAATTGATATTTTAGAATATAATGGTCAAAAATAATTGTACAGCACTAGCACTGTTTAAAATAGTATGTATGTTAGTTTGTATTTACCTTTGTTTCATGGGAAGTGGAATGCCAGGACAATTACACTGTATTCAATATATTTATATGTAAACAATAAAAATATATTTAAAAAAAGAAAAGAAAATGGAGCTCCTCCCAAGCTCAGTTTTCTCTGGCAGAGAGTTGCAAGAAGCTGTTGCAGCCAAAAATGGAGCTCGTGAGGGCTGCCTGCGGCCCTCCCAAGCTCTCTTTTCATTGGCAGAGGGTTGCAGGAGGTCATCCCGAGATCCGTTTTCGCTGGCAGACTGCAGGAAGCTGTCGCCGCTGAAAACAAAGCTCAGGGGGCCGTTTTCGCTGGCAGAACGCTCGGGCCACCACAGGCACCCCCAACATGAGTGACGTCAAGCTAGCCACACCCACCCTGGCCCCCCGAGATCAAACACAACCCTGATGCGGCCCTCAATGAAATCAAGTTGGACACCCCTGGGCTAAAGAGATCTTTTGATACTGTTACAGATTTTCAAGGACAAACAAAATAAGATTTGAAATGGGCAATAGAAGTCCTTCCCTTATCCCCCACTATATCAATAATAAATACTTTGACATATATTTCAAATGGTCCCACTAAGATTTTTTTCTACAACCAGAGACTGTGCTCTAAATCTAGATGTTGCCCAAATTATCTATCTATCATCTATCTATCTATCTATCTATCTATCTATCTATCTATCTATCTATCTATCTATCTATCTATCTATCTATCTATCTATCTATCTATCTATCTATCTATCTATCTATCTATCTATCTATCTATCTATCTATCCATCCATCCATCCATCCATCATAAATACATTGTAATTTACTGGAGATGGGGAATTCAACTTCTCCACTAATTATGTTGTTCCAAAGTCTGGCATATGACAATTAGTGCAGCCTGGCAGCTACGTTGAAAAAAGTAAGAAAAATATATATAAAATGTCATGATGGACAGAAGTGATGGGAAGAAGACTGGATTAAACAACCAACAAAAATGTTCAGAGTGCACTATAATGTGTTATTCCCAATCATAGGGGGAAATATACAGGCAGGATAGAGAAGAGCCAGGCAAAGAAAAAAAGGAGAGCAGAGCAAGGCCAGTTGTCAATCTAATTGTGAATGCAAATTTGAATATGGTGGAAATGTTCTTAACAAATACTTTCTAAGATTCAGAAAAGAAACCAAGAACAAAAAATAGTGTTAAGACAAAGGATTACAGTCATATTTGGAAAACACAGGTTGCTAATATAAAGAAAAAAAAATTCAGGATGATCCTTGGTAAGAGAAAGGTTAATCTCTCTCTCCCACTCTTAATGACCACCCTAGGTTCACTTTCTCTAGAATGGAGATAGTGACAATGTTTGGACAAGAAGCCTCTTTGGATCTTCTACTGGATATCTTTAGAAAGAACATGTTAGTCAGCTGCCTGGGGCAGAAGAGCTTAAAAAAAAAATCTCTGCTGGCTGCATTACAATCCTTTCCATTAAGCATAACAGGAAACAGTTGTAACAACAGCAGGGTATTGCCTGATAAGTTTCTCAGCTAAAGAATAGCAGAAGCACATACCTATGAAAGGGGGAGGAACTAAATTGTTTTATATTTCAAGAATCTTTTCTGAGAGAACAGCTGCATTTTCCCCCAAACCATATGGCAGATGCAGGGATTGTGTCAGATTGTACAGCTCCTGGAGTGAATCAAGAAAGGTTATTTGTAGAACTCTGATTTATTTCTTGGAAAAGGATTGTGCAATCTTGGCATGGTCCTAATCTGTAATCTAGCAATAATAATTAATAAAAAATGAACCCTTTGCTTTTACTTGTACCCATTGCTTTATCTATGTACTATTAAAACTCTCGTGTCTGTTTGTTTATATTCTTCAATAGGGCAAAATTGGGCAACAATATTGAATAAAGGTAGCTCAAATGGGCTAAATACAGAATGTTGGAAGCCATGACTCCCGTGGGAATGAAATCTGGGAAAGTTGTGGCTCCTTCAATGCCATCATGCCTTCTGAATACACTTCCCGAAAATCTATTGATTATGTGGTACAAGGGAAGATGGGGGAGGGCAAATCTCTGCCCTCTTTCCTACTTTCCTTTGACCCCTGCACCCAATCAATTGGCAGAAAGGCCTGACAGTTGAGTGGTGATCCGGCTGCTTTGGAACACAGTCTGCAATCTGAAATCCCTTTACAGCAGTGGACAAAGAGGAAAAGATGAGGAAGTGACTCGGATGCCTGCATGTGAGATAGGGCAGGCTGGGAGGCACCAGCAGTTAAAGGTGAGTTCTCTTCTTGCCTGGAAAGAAAGGGCCCTTGGGTATACACAAGAATAGAGACCAGCGATGCGGTTTTCCTAATTGTCCATGGTTCCCTTTATTCCCTCTCTCCTCTCAGCAAAATAACAGATCTGAAGGTCAGTTGAGGAGGGGAAGAATGATTTCTGATGCTTCTTGACAGCTTCTGGGAGTGTCAGTGAGAAAAGCAGCAGGAAACCAGACGTCGCTCCCATTCCCACTGCTTTTATTTCATTTTCTTTCTCTGTTCAGGCAAGGGGTAACCCAACAAATCACAGGTTATCTTGTTTTATTTAAAAAGCTTATTTTACCCAAGTACCAAATTTATAATATAATTCTCTACAGAGGAAATAATTCCTTTTGTGCTTATGTTTATGCTTTAATGCTTATTTCCTTGTAAATAGTTTACATTTGCAATCCTCGAGTACAATATCAAACATGTCTACTCAAAAATCAGCCGCACTAAGTTCAGTGAAGTTTTCTTCCATTAACTGTGAGGAATTGCAAAAGCATTTCAGGATAGAAGTGTCTGCTCAGTCAAGAACAAAAACTAAGCTACTAGTGCCATGATGGCGAACCTATGGCATGCGTGCCAGAGGTGGCATGCAGAGCCCTCTCTGTGGGCACGCGAGCCGTTGCCCCAGTTCAGCTCCGCTGCGCATGTGCACGCACCTGAAATGACCTGAAAACGGCACGGAAAACAGCCTGAAAACGGCCCAAAAAATGGCCTGGAAAACGGCCAAAAAACAGGCATGCGCGCGCTGGCCAGCTGGTCTTTGGGTTTCCGGTGCTCCGGCGCGCGCGAAGACCAGCTGCCCAATTAATTCCTAGCCTCAGATCTTAAATGTTACTGCTTCAAAATATGGTTCCTGTATTTTTCTTTTCCCGGTTATATTTATTACGCTTTCCCAATTATATTTATTAGGCTTATTAGGTCAAGTAATAATGTGATTGATTCTTTTTAATTAGTGCTACTAAATTGATTAACATATCATGTTCTAATGAATAAAATATCAAACTCTAAATTAGTGCAGTCCCATTAAGGCATTTAACTACCTGTGATTTGTTTGATTAAAAAAACTTATGCATTTGAATCTGGATATGAAACAAGAAATATTACTAGGATTTTATTGAATACTTCAGTTTAATATTGGAATAGAAGATTAACCAGATACAACTATAATTAATAAAATCTAAACTTTATAGAGGTTAACATGCTGAATAGAGTTAACAAACCTAAGATGCTACCTATAGTATGTACACCTCCATTTTTCTCCTTGTCTGAAAATGTTGTCTTTCCATTCTCAAATCAAATTAAATTACCCAAGAAAATTATAATCTTAACACACACAGTACATAATGATACTAATTTGGTGTTTATATTCATACTACATATATTATACATTTAATATATATCCTTGATCAGCAATAATATACAATTCCAAATAACTATTATTATGCTAATTTGGTTCTATGAAAATACTTTTGTGCCACATAATTATTTGAAAAATTTACTTAATATATTTTATCCTCTTTTTCTGCTAAAGACTACTTAAAACATATACCAAGTCTTACTATAAGCATATATTATTTCTATCAGTGGTTTATAAAATAAACAAATTTACCTTCATCATAACTCAAGATAAAATTTCCTGAATTTAAATATAATAATGTTCTATAATTATCTTTATCATTTTCATTATTCTTTTTAGCACTCTTCATGAAGAGTAATTTTATTTTATTTTTCCCACTCAGAATTTCACTTGTTCTTCATTCTACATTGCTTTACTTCTGCTTAAAGATCAGCTTTATCATTTGCTTTCAACAGAAAGACAGATTAATCATCTGGGATATAAAAAAGCAACAATGCAAAGAATATATATAACCCTTCTGAACCACTAAACTCCTCTAGTGTTATGATATATCTGATACCTATTCTATTTGTGGGTATGCCTACATATTTGTTATTTATCAGGAAAGGTGTGATTGAAAATGGATTTTAAAATGTTACCATTTTATGGTACTCTCTTTTAATAAAGGAACCAGGTAGAATTATCTAAGTATTTTTAAATAAATTATGGCAAGCAAAAATCAATCATAATTATTTGCCAATTTGAAGAAAAGGGTCTACATTTATATTTGAAAGCAAACAATATACTGTAAATCGTATAAAGATAGGTAAATCATCAGGAAGCAGAAATTTGCATTTATGTACAAATACAGAATTAACAAAAGAAAATAAGTATTTTGGCTTACTTATTGTTGCATGTAGAAATCCTATAAATTAAATAAAGACAACATGCAATCTTATTATAATAAAATATTATCCTCCAATAATTTAAGATTCCTTAAATACAGTGACACTAATCACTATTCTGTGATTAAATTATTGCCTCTTTTCTATTTAGCTTTTAAGCTAATATTCTTTAGCTATTAGAGAACTAACAATTTATTCAAAAATATATTTTCAATGGGGGATAATGGTCGTTCTCTGTAGAGTTTGATTCCAATTTCACTAATCTTGATCTATATGCAGCTCTATTTTAATGTGTTATGTAGTTGATATTTTCTATATCACATATAAATACATAGTTGATTTCATTGATTTTTAAAATTTGTTAGAAATACAAGGAAAAAAGGCACCAAGGCAAACAAATTATGGGAAATAAATGCTACATTAAAACTAAAACAGCAAAAAAAATTCTTTTTTACCAAATTCACTTTTAGGTTGGAAAAAATAATAGAAGTCCCAGCAGAAAAACATACAATCTTTCATCAAAAAGAAAATTTGCATATATTAGTACTTAATAAATCTCATACACTCTGGAAACCAGAATACTTTATTACATATTCTCTTAAAAATGACATAAACTCAACTGAGCCGTTTTGGCAATGTGAGTCTTTCACTGAAGACAAATAAGCCCAGAACTGTTTTTGAAAAATATTTTTAAAAAAAAACTAAAAAAGAAAGTGTTTTCTGAAACTGCAAAAATTGTGTGAAAATCTGGAAATTGTTTCAGCTCTTTCAAAATTCAAGATTATGTCAACTGAAAACCAACTTGTTGTAGAGATTTATGTACTGGACAACTTTTAACAATGATCTCAATAAATATTGAGGGACTCTTTAGCAATAAGAGTGCCTTATTAGCGGATATGTATAATAAACATAAATGTGATGTACTTCTGGCTCAGGAAATGGAATGGAACTGGTGATTGAGAATCACATGACCAATAAGGCATGATATTCGTTAGACCAGGTCTCAGCATAATATCAGCTGCATTGACAGAAACAAACATCGAAATTCTCACTATTTAAAACTCACAGTTCTCTGTTACCTCTGTTTATAAGCCTCCAGAAGTAAACTTCAGTTCCAACAAACCAGATAATTTTATATATGACTGAATGAATTTTATAATTGGGAATTTTAATTGTCACAGTGAGGATTGGGGATATAACAAAGACCAAAAAGACAGGACATCACTTGTATCTTGGGCTAATGCATTTGAACTAATGCATTTGAACTTGTTCATGAGCTGAAATTGCCATTATCTTTCAACAATGGCAGATGGAAGGGGGGATACAATATGGATAACATCTTTATTAGCAAGAAGATCACAGCATAATGCAGGAAAGTTGTTGATGATCCAATTCCACACACTCAGCACAGATCCATTGTGAGTATGGTACATGCTGTAGTGATGGCTAGGACAGTGATAGCTAACCTTTTCCGGACCGAGTGCCCAAAGTGTGCATGCGCGTGAATGCGTGCACCCGAACCCCCAAAATGCAATCTGTGTGCGGTCCCCGTGCATGTGCCCCTCCCCCCATGTCCTTGTGTGCGCACCCCTCCTCCCATGCATGCGCGTGCCCTGCACATACCCCACCCGCACGCATGCACACGCAGCCCCTGCACACGCCCTTCCCCCCACGCATGCGTGCATGCCCCCCGCACATGCGTGCATGCCCCCTGCATGTGCCACCCCCCGCATGTGCGGCAGAGACCTGAAGACCAGCTGGCCAGTGGGAGGCATGTGCGCATGGCGTGGCGAAGCTGAACTGGGGCAGCGGCTCGTGTGCCATCAGAAAGGGCGCTGCGTGCCACCTCTGGCATGCGTGCCATAGGTTCGCCATCATGGCCCTAGGAAGTTCCTTTTCACAGACATTTTAACTTTAAATGCTAAATGGGTGAACTTTCAACAGCAGTTGGATAAAGATGGGGGGAAGATCTCTCCACACCAAAATAAATATCAGGAATTTGTTCATCTCGTGAAAGTAATACAAAGTAAAACCATTCCAAGAGGATGCCATACTCGGTATGTCCAAGGTTTTACTGGTGGTACTAAATCTTTGTTGGATAAATATCAGGCACTTTATAACCAGGACCGTTTCTGGGAAGACAGAGTTGAAACTGGAAAAGAGCTGATGCAAGCATTAACTGATAATCATATGAATGTAACAGCAGACCAAGTAGAGAGCCAGCTGCTAAAGAATGGAAAAACACAAGGTAAAAAGCCATCCAAACAAAGGAACAAGAGGAGAGGCTATTAAATGCCGCTTTTGTGGTCTTCAAGCTGGAGGAAACTATAAAGACTATGAAAATGAATAAAGCAGCAGGTGTTGATGACATAAGAACAGAACAGATAAAGCAGTTTGGTTCCCGTACTCTGGAGTGGCTCCTGCAATTGATGGACAATTGTATAGCCAAATTTAAAATCCTGAAATTGTGGAGGCAGGCTAAAGCTGCTGCCTGGCAAAGACCCAGACAATCTGAAAAATTACCAACCGGTATCACTCCTCTGCCATCTCTACAAGGCACTGGAACGGATGATTCTCAACCATATTTCAAAATTCATTGATACAAAGATCATAATAGAGTAAGCCATGGGGAAGTCATGTTGTGGTCAAATCTTAAAACTCACAAAACATATTGAGGATGGTTTCAAAAGAAAGCTAATTACTGGAGTTGCAACACATGACCCGGTTAACCATAGGATATTGCTATTCAAGTTAAATAATATAACTGAAAATAATAAGCTTACAGGATAATTGGCAGTTTCCTCCAGAACTGGAGATTTTATGTGACACTGAATGGTAAGAACAGTAGATGGAAGAATGGGTTGCCACAAGAAAGTGTACTGTCTCCAACACTGTATAACATGGGTGTCAAACTCGATTTCATTAAGGGCTGCATCAGGGTTGTGTTTGACCTCGGAGGTCTGGGGGCGGGCCATGCCTGGGGGCGTGGTCATGGTGGGCATGATACGGGACTAGTGTGTTGGGGCACCTGTGGTGGCCAAGTGCTAAGACAGGACATCCCTCACTTTCATTATACAGCTAATCCTCGAGTTATGAATGTAATAGAGCCTGCCAGGATTCATTTGATTGAATCATGTTAAATGAACGTGATCACTCCCTGCTTTCCCCAATGCATTTGTTAATCAAATGGCAGATCATTAAATGCACATGCGGTATCTCAGAGTGGGGAAGAGCATGCGGGGCCTAGTGCTGGAGCAGGACATCCAAGGCCTTCCCCAATCCACTGAGATACCTCATGCTCACCTGGGGTCCCCACAATCGCTTCCCCCCCATCCTGCCCCGCAGGGTTCCCACAGACTGGGCCTGCTTTGCTAGCATCCCAGAATCCTTACTCCTCCCCACCCCATTTCCCATGGCTTACTTACTTTTTGAAGATCTCCAGAGCTCCAGTAGAGGCTGACCCACTGGCAGAGAAGCCAAAGTGTTTTATTCAGATGAGGAAGCTGTAAAAATGTGAAATCTAAGGAAAACATTTTAGCAATAGCAATAGCACTTAGACTTATATACCGCTTTACAGTGCTTTACAGCCCTCTCTAAGCGGTTCACAGAGTCAGCATATTGCCCCCCAACAATCTGGGTCCTCATTTTACCCACCTCGGAAGGATGGAAGGCTGAGTCAACCTTGAGCCGGTGAGATTTGAACCGCCGAACTGCAGCTAGCAGTCAGCTGAAGTAGCCTGCAGTACTGCACTCTAACCACTGCGCCACCTCGCTTCACCAGCTTCTGAATAAAAGACTTCAGCTAGGGCCATGTGGCCAGTAGGCCTCTGGTAGTAGAAAAGGCCTCCTGTTTCAGGACAGCTTCAGCAGCCAATCAATGAAGAACTTGCTTCCTTTGTCTTATCAGGCTGAACTGCAAGCCCCTTGTTGATTGGCTGCCACGCCCCAATTCCTGAAGCTGCTCAATCGAACTAGCCAGTCAGCAGCAAGCAGGAGGTTGCTTGTCGCCGGCCAGACTGGGCCCAGACCAAGCCCGTAGGCCTTCATGGCAGAGAAGCCAGTCTTTTATTCAGATGGGAAAAGCTGTTTTCCTTACATCTCACATTCTTACAGTTTTACAGGCTTCTGAATAAAAGACTTTGGCTTCTCTGCCACGTGGGTCAGCCTCTTCTGGAGCTCTTCAAAAAGTAAGTACAGTAAAGCCATGGGAAATGGGGTGGGGAGGGCTGGATGCGGCCCACGGAGGCTGCATTTCGGCCTGTATCAAGCCGGGGGAGGCCTCTGGAGGCAAAAATGGGGCCCACAGAGGCTCCATTTCAGCCTGTAACAGGCCTAGGGAGGCCTCTGAAGGCCCACACGGAGCCTCGGAGGGCTGGATGCAGCCCACAGAGGCTCCATTTCATCCAGCAATGGGCCGGGGAGGCCTCTGGAGGCCCCCGCGGCCCATTTTGGCCACAGGGGGGCTGCTAGCAGAGGCACTGTGGGCTGGTCCTTTGCTATTTCCAGGCCGGCCCCGTGGGCCAGATCTAAGCACCCCAGGGGCCGGATCTGGCCTGTGGGCCTTGAGTTTGACACCCCTGCTGTCAAACATATAAATACATATAAATGAACAATCAACTAGTCCCCAACAACACATACTCATCTATGCAGATGATATAAAAAGTGGTTGCACACTTTTGATGTGGTAAGTGGGAAACGTATGGTAGCATTTGAAGAATTAAGATGATATTACACTGTCAACCACTTAGAGCCCAATCCAAACAAGTGTGTGCTTTCCACCTCCAAAATTAGAGATGCAAAGGAAGAGTTGGATGTTATGTGGTAGTTATGTAACGTAGCACTGTCCAACACCGAAGAATCTGTGTGTGACACTCGACAGGATCCTCTTTTTTAAAAAGCACTGTCTGAAACTAAGCCTAAAGTCAGCTCGAGGAACAATATCATCAGGAAATTGATAAACTACACATGGGAAGCTCAACCATCTATTTTGCACACATAGCTTTAGCCTTAAGCATCTCTGCAGCAGAATATGCTCCAGTGTAGGGCACATCTGTGTCAGGCTGAAGCCATTTTATTTGAGATTTTAGGCCTGCCACAACTTATACTATTTGATTATGCATTTTCTATTGTGGGAAAATGGGAGGGGGGATTGTATGAGGTTGTTAGTATGTAGCCATAACAAATGCTTCCTAGGAAGCCAAGGTCATCCTTTGTCTCTGCACCTGCACGGAAGGAGATGGGTGGACTCTGCCAGCATGGCAATTGAAGATTGGACAACGTGATAGATTTGTGGGTGTGGGGCCAAGGGTTTGAACTTTCAATTGGGTGGTGAAGCCTGAGGGACTTCAGATTCGGGTTTCACCCAGATGTGCCAACATGGCTCTATTAATAAATCGGAACTTTGAAGAATCCTTTGCCTTGGACTCTGATTTAATTTTGAATGCTATTTGGAACCCTGACAATCTGCACATGTGGAACAAGTTATTATTGTCAATGAAGAGTATGCTTAGTGATAGGATGTCTCAAACCTACACCAATTGAGAAAATATATCCTCTCACTGGCATTGCCCCACCTAAGATCAGAAAACAGGTTTATTTTATTTATTTATTTATAGATAGATTTCTATGCCGCCCAACTCCCGAGGGACTCTGGGCGGCTTACAGCAGAAACACAAAAAAAACTTATTAAGATATAAAAAACGTATTAAAAAGATACATTATACAAAAAACAATTTAAAAACCAAAAACAACAATTAAATAACCCATACACACCTTTTTTGGCCTGATCTCGCCAGATTTTAATAGCGAGATCAATGGCCCCAGGCCTGCCGGAAGAGCCAGGTCTTCACCGCTTTCCGGAAGGCCAATAGGGTGGGGGTAGTCCAGATCTCAGGAGGTAACTGGTTCCAGAGGGCCAGGGCAGCCACCGAGAAGGCCCTCCCCCGTGGGCCCGCCAGCCGGCACTGTTTAGCCGACGGGACCCGGAGGAAACCAACCCTGGGTCGCTGGGAGCTATGTGGTAGAAGACGGTTTCGAAGATAACCTGGCCCTGAGCCATATAGGGCTTTAAAGGTAATAACCAACACCTTGAATTGTGCCCGGAGACCAATAGGCAGCCAGTGCAGCTCGTGAAGAATTGATGTAATGTGGGTGTACCTAGGTGCAGCCACAACAGCACACGCAGACACATTCTGGACCAACTGTAGTCTCCGAACACTCTTCGAGGGTAGCCCCATGTAGAGCGTGTTGCAATAATCTAACCGTGAGGTTACAAGGGCATGAGTGACTGTGAGGAGAGCCTCTTGATCCAAGTAGGGTCGGAATGGGTGCACCAGGCGAACCTCCAACACTGAAAGTTTGAATTCTGAAACACTGGAAGTTTTTAAGAAGAGATTGGACAACCGTTTGTCTGAAATGGTATAGGGTTTTCTTCTTAAGCAGGGGGTTGGACTAGAAGACCTCCAAAGTCCCTTCCAACTCTATTCTGTATCTAACTAAATAACGTTACCAGTTCTCTTTATACCTGTCAAAAAAGCTAAC
>QLTV01002446.1:807426-832754 GCA_003457575.1 Thermophis baileyi
CGGACCCTGAACTACTTGGGTCAGGTCCATGGTTGTCATGGAAGCCATGAACTCCTGAGCCGAAGCTGAGGATTCACCAAGTGATGGCAAGTTGAAGTCCCCCAGCACCATGAGCCTGGGGAACTCTACCGCCAACCCAGCTACTACCTCTAGCAGCACAGGCAGGGCTGTCGTAACACAGCTGGGAGGCAGGTACGTCAACAACAAGCCCAACTGAACCCCTGAGTCCAATTTCAAGAGGAGAGACTCATACCCAACAATCTCCGGGGCAGGGATCCTGCAAGGACAGAGACTCTTACGGACAATAACTGCCACTCCTTCACCCCTTCCCGGGAGTCGCGGCTGATGCAATAACTGAAACCCTTCAGGGCACATCACCTGAGAGGGGAACACCCCCCTCCTGGCCCAGCCAGGTCTCGGTTAGTGGCACTTCATCTCCCGGAGCTCCTCGGTAAACCAGGGAGCCTTCCTGGATCCCCCACCACGGAGAGGTCGCAAAGGTGCAATCCAGTCCAGTGCCCCAGATGTCGCTCTATTCCAGTCAGCCATCAGGGACTCAGCCGGATGGTGGACAAGGGAGTCAGGTATCTCCCCAAGCTCCTTCTGGAACCCTTCAGGGTCCATTAGGCATCTGGGGCGGAACCATTTAATCGGCTCTGCCTCCCTGCGATGGGGGAGTAGCGCCCTGAAGTCTAACCTCAGCAGGAAATGATCTGACCACGACAAGGGAGAAACATCTATACCCCTTAATTCCAGATCATGTCTCCACTGCCCCGAGAGGAACACCAGGTCAAGTGTGTGTCCCCCCCATGAGTCGGACCCTGAACTAGTTGGGTCAGGTCCATGGTTGTCATCTCCGGGGCAGGGATCCTGCAAGGACAGAGACTCTTACGGACAATAACTGCCACTCCTTCACCCCTTCCCGGGAGTCGCGGCTGATGCAATAACTGAAACCCTTCAGGGCACATCACCTGAGAGGGGAACACCCCCCTCCTGGCCCAGCCAGGTCTCGGTTATACATGCCAGGTCATCCCTCTCCTCCAGGATTAAATCCCAAATGAGGGGGGCTTGTTAACAGCAGACCTGGCATTAAGCAGCAGCAGCCTGAGGCCAGGGCCCTGACATCCCAAGTCACCAGGTATATGAGGCGAGCCCGGTGAACCAGAACCAGAGGGGCCGGAACAAGTAATCGCTTTGAGATAGCGAGTCCTAGTTCCCCGAGAGCGGCCTACCCCTCGGCTCCCGCCATATCTACCTCTCCCAGTCATAAGCGCAATACTCCGGCTCTCCAACACCCCAGAGATCCCCTCTGGGGTTGCAGTGAACACCAAGAGAACTAAGCAAGTATATGACCCTTGACATCCTCTGAAAAGACATATGGCCCAAACCATCCAACTCAGATCTAGGAACAGCTTTATGGCAAAAGTGAGCATCATTGAGGGTACATAAGAACAAAATCAAATTAAATGATGGAGAAAAGAAACTGTTGGGGCCTGTCAGCCACTGGCCCCTCCAGCAGCCGAATCAGAGGAGGAGGAGGTGTGGGAGTCAGGGTCAGCTTCAGGGCAACCTGGGAGCTCCGAGGGGGAAGAGGGACTGGAGCTGGCAGAGAGAGAAAGACAGAGGCGGAGCCTGGGCCATCCGTCAGCCTTCAGATTGAGAGTCAACAGCCCACAGATCTGGAGATGGTTGATGAAGAAGAGGAGGAACAGCTGGGTCCAGTGCCTGACGCGTGGCTGCGCAGAAGGCAGAGAAGAGAAGCATAGTGGAAAGCCATGGGCCGATCCTGAGGAAGGAAGAGCCACCGCTGCTAGCGAGGCCTCACCCTAGCTCTGGGGATAAAAGGCAGGGGGTGGAGATGAATAGGTGTGTCAGACAACTATTCATCTTCTGGCCGGATGGACTTGTTAGCCTGCAGGAGAAACTTTTTGCCGGGGCTGCCGACATTCCTAATAAAGGAATCTTTTGAGTTCATGTCAGAGGGTTTATTGTGTTTGGGGAGCTAGGTCAGAACAGAGGCTGTCAAGCAAGGAATAACATTAAATAAGAATATGGCTGAAGGAAACTTCTTGATACTATTTGGAAGATCCTGAATAAGTTGAGAGTTGGAGTGCCTAAGTGCAAAACCAATATGTTCAAGTGGAGGCTCTTAGCAGATAACAGCACTCTGTGTGAATTTGGAGAGATAGAGTCCAGCCTATCTGCTGATATGTTGGCTTCTACCAAAAACATGTACCAATAACGACTTATTTTGGGCCAACGACAAAGCCAGAAAGGCATTCTGGCAGTTTAAAGTTTGACCTAGATATGGAAGAAGAAGAAAAAGAATACACTAGACTAAGAATGAAGATGTGCAGGTTCAAACCCATTTTCAGTCAAAGAAGTTTAACATATGATTTTAACTCAATCATTCATTTAATGTTCAGTTTAATTTAATAGCATGGCTGATGTGAAGATAAAATCTGAAATGTGAAGCATGCCATCTTAAACTTCTGAGGCAAGGTAGGATATAAATAGTTGGGTTATTTTCCAAGATTTTGAAATGTTAGACAAAGGACAATGTAGTGAAGAAAATAAATTTAAAGTTTATGTAACCCAAGCTTAATCCAGTTCTTTGAAATAGTTTGTTATTTCTCCCATTGCATTTGTGTAGGATAATGTAAAAATAATAATTAGTATTTTGGACAATAGCATGTATATTTTTGCCAGCATTAGTTTTGCTCTTGTATTATGTGGTGTCTGTGTTAAAATAAGATAAGAAATAATTAACAACAATAACAACAACAACACATTAAAAAGCTAAGCTTCCTATATCTACCATTACACATATTAATTTCCCCCCGGAAATATATTCAAAAAATGAGGCCAGCTCCATTAATCATTACATGTTCATTCTTTTCTATTCAACATGCATAACTTTCTTTTATATCAACTACATCCAATGGTATTTTTAGTCTAGTATTTCCATGGCAACAAAGCAAGGAATTGTCCATTTGAGAAAAGAGAGATACCAGAACTGGGTAACTAGGGAATTCAAAGGGAGCTCTAAGCTGTTTTCCAGTCACTTACTGGCATCACAGATGCATCTATTGGCTCTTATTCTATTTGATTAAAAATGAATGTAGTTGAGATATAAATAAAGGCCACTTCTCTTCTTTTAATATATTTTTGGTACAAAAAGACAGTCTACTTCATTACAGCAGAAAGTGTTAACACTCCTTTATACATGTGAATTATAGCACATGCTATTCCTTAAGTTATCCGTATTTGTGAGAGTGACACAATAACTTCTATTTTGATTACATATATTGACTCAATTCAATTCTGTATCTTAGTATTTCACTTCTTTTGTATCACTTATTCATAATACTAAGCAAGAGAATTCGACAGTCTAGTTTAGGATAAAGCTGATTTTTAATCTTTCTATATTAATTATTATGCTGATGACTCAAAATGGAGGTAGACCAATTTCACTAAAATGAATTGGTGCTTGAAAATAAAAATTCACATCCTACTAAACCTTGCTTTTTAAAAAATGGGCTTGTCTAGCAAGTCCAGTTGGTTAGGTTCTCATTCTTTATTAAACCATAATGTATTTAGCTATGATTGTTAATTTAGTTTATTAATTAACATATTGAAAGACCTGACTTAATATGGTTTATTCAACAAAACAAGCTAAACAAACTATGATTCAGCATAAGATTGGAATAAAATGTTGCAATTTGTAAATTACAATTCATATATCTAAATTAGAAGCTGATGCTAAACTTTCTAAGGCTGGGCTGATGTTTGTGGGCTGGCCCTCCCTTTTTAAACAGATTGATTTAAAGTTGAATTGTTCTATGGTTAGAGATGCACACAGTTCATCATTTTGTAACATTATTTTCTTTACAATATTAATATATTTAGCAATATTTGAAATACACTATTTTAAACATTATTTGCAATAATTTAGCTACTGAGGCCATTGGGTATCATGATTTAATATTCTGCATACTTGCTTCTGACTAATTTGGGAATAAACAATATATCCAAGTACAATTGAAGATATATCATGTTATTTAGTATCTGAAACAATTAATCATATGAACAAAAACATGCATTGACTGAACTGTATCTATGTATCTATGACATTACTGATATTCTCTGAAATTTGCTGGATTATTTTTTTCTAAGATTACATTCTAAGCCAGGAGTGTCAAACCTGATCGCATCGTGGGCCATATCAGGATGTATCGGAATTGTTTTTGCCCTTGTGGAGCTGGGGTGGCCCCCGTGTTTGACACCCCTGTTCTAAGCAATGTACAAATTAAAAGTATAATGACATTATCATAGTAGTTCCTGCTTGCATTAATTAGCCAGCAGAAAATAGAATTCTACAATATATTTCTTCTTACCACATGGAAAGTACCAGCTGGTGAATTAAACTGAATGAAATGGAATGAATCAAATAATGTCCTATGATATGCAAATGAAATACTCATTGTAACCATGGAAGCTGTATCTATTCATTCATCAGTTGTATAAAGCTCCTTGATTGGAATATGTTAATACAACCTTCCTTCATGACTATAAGTCTCAGAATTCCCCAATGCCAATTACTGTTAAATAGACTAATCTAATCTGACTACCCTCACTATGTAATTTAAAATGGTATGATCAACAACTATTTTTAAAAGTGCTTCACAAAGCACATAACATCACAGTGAAAACATATTTTCTGTTTTTTTACATTCGCCTGTAAAAAATTAGCATTTCTATACCACAGCGTTCCATCTGTCTCTTGCATACCATCCTAAACTTCAGAAACTTATAGGCATCGTTTGGTTATCTGGATGCAAAATTGGCTTCAGAAATAACACTGGACAACAAATATTTTTCAGAAGTTTTGTTTCCTGAAAACCCCATAGTGATTATGATAGATCCCTTCAAACTGAACACAAATAAAATTTCAGAATGATCTTATCACCTAGGAGTCTTGAGAAATATGAAATTAATTTTTAATGAGTCTAATGCAGTGATGGCGAACCTTTTTGTAGCCGTGTGCCAAAAGTACATGCGTGCGACAGCTCTCCCGCGTGCCAGCACCCATAATGCAATGTGCGCGCATGCGCACACATCACCGCACATGTGTCCCCCGCACCCCTTTTTGGACCAACCTTTGCCGGCGCAAACAGCCTACCTTTGCAGAGGCAGCGGCGGCTCCTCCTGCCAGCCTCGCGCTCCGGGCAGTGTTCAGCCAGCCAGCCATGCCAGCTGGCAGGACCGCGGAGGAGCGAGCCTCCCAGCCTGCTGCTGCTGGCGCGCCACCCATGGAGCAACGCTCTGCTCTGCCCACGGATATGCAGCAACCAATGAGGGAGAGACGGAAGACAATCTCAGCTGATTCGTGCAGCAGCCGAGAAAAGCACCTTCCTCCAGTTGCTGGAAGTAAAAGGCGGCTCTGCGCAGCTGCCCAAAACACTTTTCTCCTGACGCCCATTCTCTTTCGCACGCTCAGAGCCGCACGCCTACAAAACACGAGGGGCTGCATTGCTCTCTAGCCCACCCTCCCCCCAGCTAGCCTGCCAGCCTGGAATTCACCACGGCTTCCCCAGTCTGGTAGCTAATCCTACCTGAGCCAGCTAAACTCCTTCTCTCGCAGCCACTTCTCAAGCAGGGGAAAAGACTGGAGGGCTGGAGGGTGGGTAGGAAACTGATCCAAACTCTCTCCCCTCCCCCTTCTTTCTCCCAACCCCACCAGCCGCTCTTAGTTTACCCCTAGTGAGGCAGGGTAAACACTCGGAGCTGGATTGGTTCACACAACCGAGTTTCAGCCAATGGCTCAGAGCAGCTGCTTTGCTTGAGGAGGAGGGGAAAGGATCGATGGAAGAAAGCCGGAGCTCCGGCAGCCTCTGGAAAAACGTTTGGCTCGTCGATTACACGCTCCCTTCGGCTTCTTGGGAAAGGGATTGGGAGTTCTCCCTCCCATTACATTGAGGAGAGATGGCCAGACGGGTGGGCTCTCTCAGCCGCTGCCAGGTTAGGATAACTCCCTAAAAAGCCCGCTTGCCTCTTCTTCCCAGCGGGAATCACCGAGAAAGGGGCCAGGAAGGTGGTGGTGCTTGGTCGCGGCGCGTTTGCAAGCTGCCTGAAGTTGAGCCGTCTATCTGGTGACGTAGGTCCAGAGAAGAGCAAGAAGTGGGGGGCTGTTTTCCGGAAAGAGGGGAGGGGGATAACGGCCGTTGCTCCTTCGCCCCTTTCTCCAGCCCACCTTTTCCTTCCTGGGTGCGTATGCGCCTCCTAAGCACCTTTGGCTTGAAAAATTGCAACAGGCGAGATCTCTCCGAGACGGTTAATTAACATTGCGCTCCACCGACTGCTTCCGAGTGCTTTTTGCCTTTGCCGCTTTGCAGAGGCAGCGGTGGCTCCTCCTCCTCTTGCCAGCCTCGCTGTAAACCTCGGGGTTTGCCTTACGGGGGGAGAGAAAGGTCCTGGTGGGGGGGGGACCCTCTTTTTGCAGAAGCAGCGGCAGCTCCTCCTCCTCCTCCTGCCAGCCTCGCTGTAAACCTCGTGGTTTGCCTTACCGGGGGGGGGAGAGAAAGGTCCTGGTGGGGGGGAACCCTCTTTGCAGAGGCAGTGGCGGCTCCTCCTCCTCCTCCTGCCAGCCTCGCTGTACACCTCGGGGTTTGCCTTACGGGGGGGAGAAAGGTCCTGGTGGTGGTGGTGGGGAAGTCCATGGTGCCAGTGACTGCAGCCACGCTCCAGAGAAGCCCCGCTGGAGTGCTGATCAGCTGTGTGCATGGCGGCGGCCAGTGCAAGAGAAGCGGGATGCCACTCAGCTCTGCAGCCCCGTGGAGCCAGTAAGGCGATTTCTGGCACAGGACTTGCCTACATAACTTTGCCGGCGCAAAGTTTGCCGGAGCTGCAGAGCTGACCATCTAGCATCCCGCTTCTCTTGCGCTGGCTGCCACCATGCACACAGCTGATCGGCACTCCAACGGGGCTTCTCTGGAGCGTGGCTGCAGTCGCTGGCACCACGGATGTTCCCCACCACCACCACCAGGACCTTTCTCCCCCCCCTCGGTAAGGCAAACCCTGAGGTTTACCACGAGGCTGGCAGGAGAAGGAGGAGGAGGAGCCGCTGCTGCCTCTGCAAAGAGGGTTCCCCTCCCCTTTCTCTCTCCCCCCTAAGGCAAACCATGAGGTTTACAGCGAGGCTGGAAGAAGAAGGAGGAGGAGGAGCCGCTGCTGCCTCTGCAAAGAGGGTTCCCCCCCACCAGGACCTTTCTCCCACCCTGTAAGGCAAACCCCGAGGTTTACAGCGAGACTGGCAGGAGGAGGAGGAGCCGCCGCTGCCTCTGCAAAGAGGGTTCTCCCCCCTACCAGGACCTTTCTCTCCCCCCATAAGGCAAACCCCGAGGTTTACAGCGAGGCTGGCAGGAGGAGGAGGAGGAGCCGCCGCTGCCACTGCAAAGAGGGTTTTCCCCCCACCAGGACCTTTCTCTCCCCCCATAAGGCAAACCCCGAGGTTTACAGCGAGGCGGGCAGGAGGAGGAGCCGCCGCTACCTCTGCAAAGAGACAGCGGCGCAGGCAAAGAGGCAGTGCTGCTTTGCCGACACAAACGGCCTCCAACATGGATCCTGGGCAGCGGGCATCAATGGTATGGTTGTTGCGCATGCCCGCTAAGAGGAGCTGCCCAGTGGGCATGTGCGCTGATCTTCCGGTTTCTGGCACAGCCGCATGCGGGAAGGCCAGCTGATCGTCATGTGCACATGTGCGCCAGTAACCAGAAGACTAGCTGGCCAGTGCGCATGTGTGCGCCGGAAACCCGGAAGAGGAATGGGCACTGCCACGCGTGCCAGGCGAAATGGCTCCACGTGCCATCTGTGGCACGCGTGCCATAGGTTCGCCATCACGGGTCTAATGTATAACTGCAAAATGTTTCTGATAATGCTGCATAGTTCAACAGGGCCAAAAGTGCTCATTTGTAGTCAATGTACAATGCATCTCACTATCTGATGCAACAATAGTCAGCCAGCATTGATGGGTTCCAGTTGCCTGGATGCTGTTTTTCCATTGTGGTAATGCGCTGTGGTAATGTGGTAATACCTTACACCATGTTGGTCAGTGACTACACCTAGATTTTCAGAAAAAAAAATGAATGCAAAAATGAATCTTTAGTGATATGTTGCCTTTCATAGTCTTGTATGCTGTAAGATATGGGTGTCAAACTCGATTGTGTCACGTGATGTATCATGACATATCGTGACTTTTTTTGCCTTTGCGGAGCCAGGGTAGGCGTGGCCTGCATGTGATGCATCCGGCCAATGGGCCACCAGTTTGACATCCCTGCTGTAAGAAGTTTGGCAACCAGCTGACTGTAGTTTATTGCTTATTTGCCAAGAAAATTCTCAACAACTTCCTTTAATGCCTTCCAGATGATTTTCTCTGGCCCCACTAACAGATCTTAGAACCCCTTGTCATGATGATGTATCTGATCTGTGAATCAACAAAAATGTCCTTCTTAATTTTGGGATGACTTATTCGCTAATATCTGTTTCAAATAACAAAAATCTTCACCTTTATTTTTCATTGCTTTCATTAAATCTTTATATGAAGCAGAGTCAAAAATATTTTTGTTGAGTCAACAAGTGGTTCATGTGCCATGTTTTTTTTCTGTCCAGGAACAAATTCTTTTGGAGCGGCCATTTCTTTTTATTGTACTGCAATTCTCTTACATGGCTGTCCCCTTCACATATGTAACAACAGTATTTGATATATCTGAACTGCATTCCAAGCAACAGAGCCATTACTTTTAGATCTCCATAGATATTCCAGTTTGTTTATTAAATTTTATTGGCCACCCATCTCAACATAGGATAACTCTGGGCAACTTACAGTCATAAAAGATGCCTGTACCTATACTTTAAAACATAAATAAAAATCAAACATTAAAGTCTAAGGACACGTGGGCAGGACAGGGGTGGAGTGTGGGGAGGGGGAAGGTGGGATCTCTTGTTACTTGATCAACCACTGTGCTGTTCCCCCACTGGGGCTCCAAGCCAACTGGCAGAGCCATGTCTTTAGGCCTTACAAAAGGATAGAAGGGTTGGTGCCAACCTCACATCCGGGGGCAAGATGTTTCAGAGGACAGAATCCTCCTGGACCCCACCAGCCAGAATGATTGGGCTGATGGGACCCGCATCATGCCTCCTCTGCCAGCACGAGTGGTACAGGCCAATCCTGTATCTGATTTACTGGATGTGTTTCAACAATAGTTCCATGTTTTTATATGTTTCTTTCCTGTGTGAGGCATGGCCAACAGATACTGAATGGTGTACATTGCCATTGCACAAAAACAGAGTATTTCTATAAAACAATAGATTAAATTGCAGGTTATTTTTGCGATCAGCAGCCAAAAATCTATTAAGATTACATAAAAGTGTTCAGGAAGTAAAATCTTTCTTGTACAATGTAACCCCAAATGTGGATTTGATTCTTCAAGAACTATTGAGTGATTAAATGTTTCAATACTTATTTAGATATATAGCTTTTCCGAAAGTACACATTTAAAAATTTATTCCACCACATTCAAAGTTAAATGGCAGAACAAAACAAAAAGACATTTAAAATCACTTGGAAATCTCCATGTTTAAATTTGTTTTAATATTCAAAAAAGGAAAAAATTAAAAAATATTACTAGATAATAAAAATGGGATATCTGAGAGGATACTTAGTAATGAAAGTGTAACATGGTGGAAGGATATAGTCTGCTAATTCTTTTTCATGATTTTCCCTTTTTGAATTAACGTTACCATATGTTAACATGGTACTGAGAATAAAGTATGATTTTAGTATATTAATGTAATGTTGAACTATATAGCAAACATTTGGAATGTAATAATGTAAGAATAACTCCCTATTTATTGTGCTTCGACTACTAGGTAAAATATTTATTTTTTGGAAAAATTCCACTACATCAGAATTTACATCTTAAATTGATGATCTGTATGACCATCATTTTCCATCTATAATCTTATTATTACATCAGCAAAAAGTAAGATTTTTCAATAGTTGTGTGTAATCAATACTTAATTGGCTATTCATTGACCAATCAAACTGTTTTGCAGAGTAGAGACTTCAAGGAAAATCCAAGTCACAAATGAATATGTATACCTTAATATATCAGGTTTCCTTGATTACATATCTGCAGATGTCTGACTAATCCACTCCCAGTTTTAACTCCTCCGATTAATTATACAATGATTCATGTACTAACATGGAATCTAGCAGGAAGAACAAATGATGCAAACTACTTAAATTTCTATTGAATCTTGGTCTGATGACAGTAAAAGAGACTTGGTTAATAGCTGAACTGATTTTGATGCCTGGCTTTAAGTCCTGGATCACCCCAGCATGGAAAGCCCAGGCAATAAGGGGCCATGTTGATCAAGGAAGAACTCAAATGGAAGGGCATAGAAATGGCCATAGGTCTCATCACTCTTTGGCTTAGGTATTAAATTCAATATAATTGAATTTGTGATTGTGATGTTAAATGTGTATATGCCTCCACATATTACCCTACATATTGCTTCTCTGACATATGGGTGAATTTAGAGCAAATCTGATAGAGATAAATTTAAAAATTCCCAACACAGTTACAAATGTTTTGGGAAATTTTAATGCAAGGTTGGGGCCTTTTATACCTATATCATAGTAATATGAGCATCCCTGAAGAATTTCATTCTCTATTACCTTTATGGTCCTTTAGAAATCAGAAAAGAAATGCTGTTGGTATACAGTTGTTAACGTTGGTATATAAGTGTAACTTGCAAATTCTAGAGGGCAAAGACTAAAGTTTTGTATGCCTCTTTACTTACCATCAAGAGAAATCAAGTAGCATTTTAGACTATATATGTGTCTCCATCAGTAATGGGTCTCTTTGCTCAGACTTCCAGGTTGCTGTTAATTTCTGTGAGCACTTAAACCTGAGACTCCACAACACAATTGATAGATAGGTTTCATTTCATCTAGAGAAGCACACAGATTTCATCAATAGGACCAAAAGTACAATGGACCATTGTGGATATGAAGGCTTTGATTGAATATATGAAATCTGATCAAACTCTGATTCTAATAAAGACAGTTACTTCACCTTACACATATGTCAATTCTGTATTTACAGACTATGAAACCCTAAGCATAGGACTAAGAAAATTCTTAACTGAAAAGGCCCTTCCTAAAAGGTACCAGATAAAAGGCCCTTATTGATTTGATTAAGACTACCACTTCCTGAGAAAAAGATTATGGCTATATGTGTTCAGCATGGAATTATCTAGCAAATAATCATCATGTTGCCATGCTAGCATCAGACAGAAGTATTAGAAACCAACAAGTTGGTTATCAAACCATTTGCCTTCTTTTGGGCTAAATTTACAGTTAGCAGCCAAAAACCCAAATCCAGCCTTTTTCTGTCATTTAGTTGTAGGATTATTGTGGAAATATAGGTTTTTCTTGGATAACTCTGTACTGCCTCCATGTGGGAGAAATATTACAGCTAATTATTCATTCCCCAATTTGTAGTGGACTAGATGATCAACAAAATGATCTATAGGAAGCCCCTAGTTCCACTCCACCATGGCCTCCAATGACTGACTGGGTAGACTAGTGGACTCATTCAGATACTGAAGCCCAACAAAGTTCCTGGGAAGATCTTTATAAGAGGACAGGCATGGCCAGCTCCTGTGCTGCTGTTACCCTTTTTAAAGCCCTCTCCCCATCCAGTACAGCGTTGGCTATAAAAGCAGTGCTGAGAGACAGTTCCGGGTGTTGCTATATGGCAGAGAGGAAAGAAAGGATGTGTTCATGTGTGGAAATAAAGCAGCCTAAAGCAGTTAGAAAGGTTACTGTTTTCCAGTAGTAACTGGAGGAGAAGTAGTAGGAGGTGTAACAGCAATGAGTGAAGAAGTGATAAGTAGTGAGTACCAGCCTGTAAATGCTTGTGTGTATGTTGCCTAAGAGGCTGTGTTATGCTTGTGTTTTGGAGACCACTGACTTGGTTATACTTAAAAGAACTCATAAAAATATTTTACCCTCAAATTATTTAAATACCACATTGACTGCCTTACTTGCAGGTTTATTTACTCGTAGTAATAATTCTTGACAAATTCCAGCTGATTGGGAGTTCCATTTATAAAAAGGGTGATAAGATCTTTCAAGATTCTTCAATTATAGATTGATTAGCCTAACTGACATCAAAGCAAAATTGTATGCCAAGTATCTTTTATACAAAATTAAGCATTTGTTTCCTGAAGAGAAAACTGGTTTTACTCAGGTTGTTCCACTGTTGTTGATAACTTCTTCATTTTATACAATCTAATAAAAAAGCTAAGGCTCAGAACGAAGTAAGACTTGCAACAAATGTCAAAAAAAAAGAAAAAAGTTTCTTTCAACACATAAAAAACAAGAAAAAGGTCAAAGAAACAATTTGTTCACTAATTGGGAAAAGATGGCAAGGAAGTAATGTGCAGGAGAGAGAAAGCAGAACATTCTTTGCATCTGTGTTCACACAAAAACACAAACCAACTTATCAAAAACAAAACTGTAAAAGACAGGCTAGGAGTGCAAATTTAAAAAAGCAAAGATGAGGTAAGAGAACACCTGTCAGCTCCAGATTCAAATTTCGGGTCCTGATGGATTACATCCCAGAGTTCTGAAGGAACTGGCAGATGTGATCTCAGAATCTTTGAACCACATCTTTCAAAGTTCTTGGAGCACTGGGGAATGCCCAAGGATTGGAAAAGAGCTGATGTAGTTCCCATCTTCAAAAAAGAAAAAAAATATGTAACAGATCCAGGAAATTACAGGAAACTAACCAAGAAGCAACCTAGAACTAAGGAGAAATTTCCTAATAATGAGAACAATCAACCAGTAAAATGCCTTGCCTTCAGACATTGTGGGTGCTTTCAAGAAGAAACTGGACAGCCATTTTTCTTAAATGGTATAGACTGTCCTGCTCAAGCAGAGTGTTGGACTAGATGACCTCCAAGGACTCTTCCAACACTGTTGTTCTATGTTCTACTCAAACTAATGCCTAAGAGTAAACACAGGAACATATAGTTCCATAAGAGGAAAAATAAGTACCAACAAAGGAATCAGACAAGGACTTCCATTTTGTCTAATCTGTATATTAATTACATCCCAAAGTCCCTTCACTCTACTGATATACACATTGGTAAAGTTAAAAATAAATACGTAAACATTCTGCTTTATGCAGATGACATAGTATTGATGTCATACAGCCAGATAGGGATGAGAAGAACTACTGCACAGGTTTAGTACACACTGCACACTCAGCTACCTGAACATTCAATAAGTCGAAAACTAAAATAGTTGTTTCTAGAAGCAGTGAACCAGGTATAATTTGAGTTTGGATATGGAATATATAAATTAAGTGCAGTCCTATGTAGAGATGTGAAGGCCCGGAAAAAACCCGGAAAAATTAGGAAAAAACACGTTTTTTCCCCGTTTTTTTCCTGAAGGCTTTTTTGTTTTTTTCCAAAAAATTGGAAAAATTGAAAAAAGAAAAAAAAACATTGTGGAATATTTTATTTTAACATGATGAATATTTATTTTAAGACAGGGCGTTCAAATATTTTCAAAATCATTTCTAAAAAAAATGTATGATATCAGATTATTCTAATTTCTGTGCACTGAGTGAGGACAAGCAAGTCCTAGGTAACAAACTAAGTTTCCACTGCAAGAACAGTATGCATTTCTTCCTTTAGGAGGCGCTGCTATTGTAACAAGAAAAGGGTTTCAGTTTTGCTTTTGCATGTTAGTGGGGGTGTTTGGTTTGACCATCGTACCAATTGCCCAGCAGACATTCTTTGAGCAAGCCTCTTTTGGAGTCAGAATATGAATGTGTAATGGAATTGGTGCAAGGAAAAATTCATGAAGCAATGTGTCGTGATAATTTTATGCCACATCAAATTGTCCATAGTCATATTTTATGTTCCTAAAGTAACAGAATGACTTTCAATCTTAAAAAGACAAAAAAGTGCTAATGTAGCATTTTTTTCAATTTTTCTGAAAATTTCCGTTTCCCCCCCCCAAAAACGGAAAAAAAACGGGTTTTTTTCCGAGCTTCAAAATTTCCGGAAATTTTACATCTCTAGTCCTAGGTATACGTAGGACTTGTTTTTATAGAAACAGTTCCTAGCTCCCACATTTTAAGAGGAATTCCTTAATGACCTATGAGCTACCTTATGGAGTTGGCCTGTGCCAATACCATAAGGTAGCTCACCAAAAGTTACCTGGGTTCTCTAATTCCATAATTGTATATAACAGCAAACTAGTCCCAATGACCTATGGAGATATATTGTATAAATGTCTCCTTACTGAAACAGAAACAATGTACTTTTTTGAAATGTACCTTCGGGAGCTGGATACGCCTACACCAGCCCCAGCAGTAATGTTAGAGTTGGGTACATCCCCCATAGAACAATTAAGTATTCAATTACTGGGTGAAGATCATAACACCCAGCCCTCTCAATTCATGGCAAATAGATGGGGAAGAAATGGAGGTAGTGACAGTTTTTATTTTCCTGGGCTTCAAGATCACCGCAGATGGGGACTACAGCCAAGAAATTAAAAGACGCTTGCTCCTGGGAGGAAAGCCATGGCAAAGCTAGACAGCATACTAAAAAGCAGAGACATCACCCTGCCAACAAAAGTGCATATAGTCAAGGCTATGGTTTTCCCAGTTGCAATGTATGGCTGTGAAAGTTGGACCATAAGGAAGGCTGAGCGCCAAAAAATTGAGGCCTTTGAACTATGGTGCTGGAGAAGACTCCTGCAAGTCCCTTGGACTGCAAGGCGAACAAACAAGTCAGTCCTAGAGGAGATCAACCCTGACTACTCTTTAGAAGGCCAGATCCTGAAGATGAAACTCAAATACTTTGGCCACCTAATGAGAAGGAAGGACTCACTGGAGAAGAGCCTAATGCTGGGAACGATTGAGGGAAAAAGAAGAAGGGGATGGCAGAGAATTAGGTGGCTGGATGGAGTCACTGAAGCAGTCGGCATAGCTTAAATGGACTCCAGGGGATGGTGGAGGACAGAAAGGCCTGGAGGAATGTTGTCCATAGGGTCGCGATGGGTCGGACATGACTTCGCAACTAACAACAACATTTGTATTACTTTTTCATATTTGATATATTCAAATCTTAATAAAGTTTCTATTCTGTTCTATTCCTATTTAAAACTAAATGAGTCATTCCTTCTTTTCTTAGTATGTTTTATGTAATAGATCATTTAATTGTGATCTGCATTTTTATCTGAGAGAATAGTTCTATTCAGTTCACTAAAAAAATCTAATAGTATTAATATTAGTATTAATGTTGTTATTAAAACATTTTCTCATCTATCTTGACAGATGCCTTATGCAAGCAAAGTCCAGAGCAAGTTTTGACAGGGCTCTGGCTTTGCCTGTACAAATACGCACAAAAATTCACCCCCATTGTGGTTGGACAAGCCAGCTGTCACCTTGCTCAAGCGAATTATAGAAGCAACTCCAGGGTGCAGTCTTTTCTATATACGAAAAACAGCGAAGCTAGATTATTGTCAGTAATGGTTTCTCCTCTGCTTGGACAAGCTAGCAGCATATGGCAAAGTCTTCCAGTACAATGATTTTAAGAAACAATTACAGAAGAATAGTGGTAAATAAGAAATCTCCTTTATTAAAAGTTTAGACCTTTCCCATTTTTATAATTAGAAGAGACACATTTTTCATTATTTGTAATTACATATAGTATCTAAATATAATTTAAGGATTGTGTAAAATAGATTCCACTAGATTTTTTTTTAAAAGGGAATGATTGAGTGGGAGAAAATAATTGAGTAGCCCCTAAGTGATCACCAGTGCTAGGCTACCCTAAGAAGCTGGAAGAAAAAAAATCCTAGGAGGAGAAGGGAAGCCATTCAATGGAACCAGTATTGTTGCTTAGTAAACTATCTTGAGAGAGTCTTTATTTATTTTACTGAAGGAAGAAAAAAATTAAGTTTTATATTTGAGAAGCAATTTATTTCAGACACACATTGCCAATAATCCCCTTTCCAACTGAATTCAAATAGATAAAAGCAAAGAAAAAGAATGATTTATCACATTGTTTTTGATGTTCCAATAGCAATAGCAATAGCACTTAGACTCATATACCGCTTCACAGTGATTTACAGCCTTCTCTAAGCCAGGGGTCCCCAACCTTTTGGACCTCAGGGACCACTAAATTCATAATTTTAAATACCGTGGACCACTAATATCTGCCTAATGACTGGCTGGGTGGGCGTGGCTAGGTGGTCATGTGACTGAGTGGGCATGGCCAACTCAATGTCTCTCATGTCGAGGGGTGCCTCGCCGGCCTCTACTCACCCCTCCCCTCCCCGGCATTCCTTGCCTGGGCTCCTTAGGGCCCCAATAGGAAGCAGTTGTTGGAGCTAAGCAGCCACCATGAGAAAGAGTTGGCAAAATAGCTGGCTCAGTTCAAATTGGATCTGACCGAGAAGGAGGCTCAGCAGAAGCACCTCACTGAGGACTACAAGCATAGGCTTTCCAAGCAGAGGGAAGACCTGCAGGAGTGCAAGGCCAGGTACCGGCGCCTGGAGGCTCAGCGGGTTGAGATGGTCAGCCAGTTCCAGGCCATGATGCAGTCCCACTGGAACAAGGCCCTCCGGTTTAGTGCAATATAAAAAATGCAAATAATTTTTCTGCAGACCACCAAAATTTTCTCACGGACCACCAGTGGTCCACGGACCACCAGTTGGTGACTCCTGCTCTAAGCAGTTTACAGAGTCAGCATATTGCCCCCAACAATCTGGGTCCTCATTTTACCCACCTCGGAAGGATGGAAGGTTGAGTCAACCTTGAGCCTGGTGAGATTCGAACTGCCAAATTGCAGGCAGACGGCAGTCAGCAGTAGTAGTCTGCAGTTCTGCATTCTAACCATTGGACCACCACAGGTCTTGCATTCCCTTCCCTATTAACAATTCTGGAACAACATGGAGATGAATGGAGAATATCTCACATCATGTGTAGTATCTCCATACTATCAGTGCCAGTAGAAATCATGACAAATCAAGTCAGGATATGTGGCAATAGATTTCAAGAGCTTTCACAGAGCAAGTCCAGTTGGGTTGGGAATGTTTTCTGTGGGCTGAAGAATAGGATAATTATTAGCCGAAAGAGATAGAAGTCTGGAAAGGTTTCCTCTGAGGTCTAAGATGGATCTTAAATGCAATTATACTGTATATGCACATTTTTCATTATTAATAATATAGTACCATTAAATCTAACCTAGTATTTTTGGTCCTTTTCCAAAACAGCAGCTTTATTATTTTTTGCTTTTTTGTTGTTGTTCCTTATAGTATACTTGGCCCAGCCTATACATATTTCTAATATCATTAAACTTATATTCCTGAATTTTAGAGATAGCATATGCAAGCACTTAAAAGTTACTTCAGGAATAATGCAACTACTATGTATAGAAGAGCACACAAAAGTACGCTGAGCTCTTGCTATGTGGGCCCAAAAGTACCAACCTCTTCAAACTACAATCAAAGAACAAATAATAAAGAGTATGACAGTGCTAATAATCCATTCGTCTCTCTGGGAAGAAAATAATTACACATAGTCTTGTTTATTTCATAAAAATCATAAATTTCAGTAAAAAAAACAAAACAAACCCAAACCACTTGATATTTAAACACGTGGGTAATTGAGCTGACTTCCTGTGTTCATAAATTCAAAAATCTCTGCTGATCAACACAATTAATGAACATTAGTTGAATTTATGCTAAAAATGGAGTGATTATATTACTAAATTTTGATTTGATTTGCAAGCACAGCTCTATTAATGTTCACTAAATTAGTGAGGAAGAACAATGATACTTACATTCTGCAAAGCAAGAGCTGGCATCAATTTTCCAGATAATCTGGCCTTGGTGAGAGCCATTTACTCCACGATTTTTGTAGTCCAAGAAGTTTTCTGATAGAACCTCATCTGGGAAGTAAATAAAAAAATTATTATTTCACAGCAAAAGAAGGAATCATTGGCAAATTGTTTGTATGATTGTAAGCCGTCCAGAGTTACCATGAGGTAAGATTGGTGGCAATAAATTTTATAAATAAATGAATAAATGAAATGTACTACTGTCTTTTGATTAAAGTAGAATTAGCATGAATCCTAAGGCAAATGAACTAAAGAAAGAAAAAACTTCTTCATGAATGCACACTTTCTTTATCACAAAGGATTCTAGCATGCATACTATTTCTTTTACATTTTAATAGTAATTTTACTATTATTATTAATAAATACTAAATATTGCAATTGTAATTTTTAGTAATGCAAACTAAAATAAAAATAAAGAAAAATAAGAATGTAGTACTGAAGAAGAAATACAAACAGTCCTCAACTTTTGACCACAACTGAGCCCAGAATCTCAATTGTTGAGCGAAGCAGTCATTAAGCATGACAAGAGGGAGCTCAATGGTAATGCTCAATGGTAATTGAGCAAATCAGCCCATGTGACTGGTTTGCTCAATTACCACAATCCTGGCATTCTCATTTGCAGTCATTAAGTGATCTTGTGGGTTGTTAAGTGGAGTCTCAGGTAAGCAGAGTGGGTTGCCTGGGGAGGGGGAGAGCCTTGAAGGTTCTGATCAGAGCTAAAAATCCTCCCTACCTAAATCAGAACAGGATTTTCCATCCCTGAGGGAGAGATACTCATGTATGGTCTTGGCTGGACTTCCAGGGCCTACCCTTCCTGCCTGAAGAACTCTGTGCTCCTGACCTAATTGTGCTGTCTTTCTGCTTGGATTTCATCTCCCTCTTGTCTCTAGGGACTAGCTGTCTGCTAATGTCATAGGAACTTAATTTATTTTTATTTTTTTCTTTGTCCCATCTCACAGAATTCTTCAAAGCTTTGGCAAGCCTCTTTTGTAAATCCAATATAAGAAAATTATGCAAGTCACCCTGTTACTTTTTTATTGGTATATTTCTTTTAATGATTAATACATTAGTTGGTTTCTTTTGTATGTCCAGTATAGCATCATTTTTCGCATCATTATAGCTTATCATTTTAAATCTACTTTAATAGAAATCTCAATTTTGTCATATTAAACTTATGTTCTATAATGGGTGTTAAACTCAAGGCCCGCAGGCCGGATCCAGCCTGCAAGGTGGTTAGATCTGGCTGGTGGTATTGTGACCCAGCGCGGCAAGCCCCCAGGAAACGACACACACACACTGTTGTCCAAAACAAAAGAAGGCTTTACCACTAATAAATGCTTAGTAATAAGTTGATTACAGGGTTTATACCAAAGTGCTTGTTGCAAATCACAGAACACTTTGGCCGGGATTCCAAATACAAAAAACACAAACAGGTCATTAAGTCCATAAATTCCTCACTTGCTGGAATTGGCCGAGAGCCCGGACTGGAGTTAGTCCAACTGATATCACCAAAGTTCAAAATAGAGCCAGGTAAAATACGGGCGTTGTTTCCAGCAAGAGTGTCCGTTGTGATTCAACCTTATATAGTCTTAGGGCGTGTCCCCTCTGCCTGCAGGTTTACAGGTGAGGAGACCTCCTTCTACAGAGCCACTCTTGCCGGCTAGCTGCCCTGCGTGCCCTAGCATCAATCAGAGGCTCCTCCTCTTCACTGGAGTCACTTAACTCCTGCTGGGGAGGTGCAGAAGGCCCTGGTTGAGTATCGCCTCTGGCCCTGCGTCCTCCTCGGCCTCGGACTCAGGTGCCGGAGATGCAGACTGATCTTGTCACCCCATGGTCGGTTCTTGGTCTTCCGGATCCATGAGCAGCTGTGCAGAACTTGGGCAAGCCACAACAGGTGGGGCCATCCTGGAAACAATGAAGGACCGGCCCGCAGTGCCTCAGCCTGGCCCAGGCCAACCGGGCGCTGATCTGCAACCTGATGGTGGCCATCCAGGCTGGACCATAGCCAGCCTTAGATCTGTGGTGCTGCCTCGGCCCTGCCTTCTGGGCGTGCGCACAGGAGACGGTGAGCGCACAGGGCCTGGTGTCCCTGGGGACTGCGTTCTGAGCACTTGCCTTTCACCCAGGACGCCAGCCCTCACGTGCTCACCGCCTCCTATGTGCATGCCCAGGGGCGCGGCTGAGGTGGCACTGCAGATCTAAGGCTGACTGCAATCCGGCCCAGATGGCAGCCATCAGGTTGCAGATCAGCGCCCCGTCCCCGCATGGGAAAGCCACGCTGCCAATCTTTCCCCCCGCACTCGTCCCTTCCTGAGCATGGAGGAAGGAAGGAGATAGCAAGGGGATGTAATGGGACCTTTAGGACTATGGGGCTTCTGCTTACCAGGTGTGATGGGCGATAGGCAATCGCAGGGGCTGTGAGGGAACGCGGCAGGCGAACGTGGATGGCATGCAGCTTCTGGCATTGCAGGGGGGGGGAAGAAGCAGAACTGCCCTTTCCTCATCAGGTGTAGAGGCAACAGAGGGGAAGGTGGACAAAAAGGGAAGCTGCTGTTCCGCAGTTTTTTTTTAACCTGCGAGAAGCTCTGGACAGAGGCTTCCCATTTTGATTCCTCCCCAATCGTTGCCTCTGCGTAGCTCTCCACTTACTTCTCCCAGACCTGCGCACATATTTGTGTGTGTGCACATGCGCAGGGGGACGTGTCTGGCAGCAGGGGCTCCGCAGCCTGCTGGCGCTCCAAGAAGCAGTCACGGTGGCAGCACCGGCAGCAGGCAGAGGGGGGGGGAGGCACATGATGCGGACCACCAGATGCGCCTGCTCCATCCCATGTGGCTGGAACGGGCAGGTGGCTGCCCAGTGCATCCAGCAGGCCAGACTGCATGCCTCCCCCAGCGCCTCTGCCTCCGGCTACTGCGGCTACCGTGGGTTGAGACAAGGTGAGGCAAGGGATGGGGCGGCAGCTGCCAGACACCATCGGCCCACCTACTCTGTCCCATCTGTTTTTGCTTGCATTTGGAGAGGTTGTTGCTGGTCATCTCCTTGGCCCCCTCATGGGTTTTGCCCTTGGGCCACATATGGAGGGTATTCCCCTCGCGCACCTGACACACTTCGGCACTGCTGTGGACCACTGCCACCACTGAGGCCTCCAGTAGCTCAGGCAGGTCCATTAGGCTGCTGCCGTCGCCGCCTGGAGCACCAGGCCTGCCCAGCCCAAAGGAGGCAAAGCGGCCAACTAGAAAGGCCGAATAGAGGTGGTAGAGCACGCCCAGGCCCAGCAGGCAAAAGGTAGCCACTACAAGCTGGGAAAGACGGATCCCCATCAGCGCCAAGGCCGCACAGGCCCAGCCGGGATCATGTGCCTCCCCCCCCCCCCGTATCTGCTGGGCCTGGGGGGCCATGGCGCCGATGGGGATCCAGCTTTCCCCACTCACAGTGGCCATCTTTTGCCTGCTGGCCTGGGCATTCTCTACCACCTCTACTTGGCCTTTCTAGCTGGCCACTTCACCTCCTTCGGGCTGGGCGGGTCGGCTGAGTGGCGGCATATCTGCCGAGTAGAGGCAGCGGCAGCAGCCCATGGCAGGGCTGAGGTGTATCAAGTATGTGAGGAGAACACACTTTACACGGAGGCCAAGGGCAAGACCTGTGAGGGGGGCGAGGAGAAGATGACCAGCAGCGACCTGTTCTCCAGCCACAAGCAAAAACAGACACACAAAGGGCGGCAAGCGTGCGATGGCCGACTGTTTCTGGCACCAGCCGCCCCACCATGTTGCCTCGCAGCGGCAGCACCCCCCCCGCATCAACTCACCTCATCCTGTGGGACGAGCCTCCCCACCACCACCCCAGCCGCCGGAGACCCCAACACCGCCCGGCCCACGTGAACAATGTCAAGCTGGCCATGCCCAGTCAGCTGTGACCACCCCAGCCATGCCCCCCACCCCCACCGAGGACAACCACAATGCTGATGCGGCCCACAATGAAATCGAGTTTGACACCCCTTTCTATAACATCTTTTAAGCACAGGATCTATAGAGGCAAAAACTCTTAAAATTAACTTTTGAATCCATAGTTCAAAAATATCCATCAGTATGTCCAATGTTAAAATATTTTGCTTCATTCTATATTAGTAAATAAAATTTAAGTGTTCTTCTCCTTTAATTATAATCTTTAATTTCTTCTAGTGTACAACCTTCAAAGTCTCATCCTATCATGTTTTTTAAGAATATTCAAAACCAAAGCATTGTCTCATTGTAAGTCTTCAAATTAATTCCAAGATCTTATTTCAAATCCATACAGATTTGAACTTTTCAAAATCAAAGTTCTAATAACCTTTTGCTGTTTAACCCTCTGATTTTTTTTTAAAAAGTCCTTAAACTGTTATTTAAAACTTTTTCACTAAGGATTGAAGAAAATCTGGTGTTTCCAGACTTGTTGATTCAAAGATTCCTAATAGTTGAAAAGCAGTTAACAAGTAATTTCTAAAAGTGATTAGAAAAGGAAATATGACAACCCAGTGTCCTTAAAGGCACCATCTATGGTTGAGCAAG
This sequence comes from Thermophis baileyi, assembly GCA_003457575.1. Lineage (NCBI taxonomy): Eukaryota > Metazoa > Chordata > Lepidosauria > Squamata > Dipsadidae > Thermophis > Thermophis baileyi. The sequence goes on from QLTV01002446.1 coordinate 829,960, forward strand.
ATTGCTATTCTCTCATCTCCCTAACCCTAAACCCACCAGAAACTGCTGTGTTGAAATTTCGTAATGAGGAGCAACTCTATGGAACACTTGTGGGCAATCTCAAGTCTACTCTTTATCTGAAGAGGAATTACAAAGAGTCAATCCACTTGCTGGTTCTTCATTCCATTTTCAGTGAAGCCATCTTTAATTAATCTCCTCTTCCCTGAAAATCTTAAACCATATCATTCCTCAATGTTCACAAAATTCTCTCTCTCTTTCTTTCTCTGCCTTCCTCCCTTCCTTTTTCAACTGATGTAAAAATTTTAAACTGGCATTCTCTTAAAATAGCACAAGAGTTTATTAATTTCTTTCATTTCAAAAAGGTAATAAAAATAAGTAGTTCTTCTATTTAGGGAAAGCTAGAAATTTTTCAGAATAAGTAGTCAACACTTTACAGTCCATCTCAATAGCCTAGAAAAATGTAAGAGGGATGCTAATAGCTAGATATATAATAGGTCAATTTGTTTTCGAAGAGATGTAGAAGTTTATAAATCTTAGACCTTATTCGTGAGGGGAGAAAGCTATTATTGTTGCAATATACTTGTCAGTGCTCAACTAGGGGGGGAATAATGTATTTCTTTTCTTTTCTTCCTTTTTTTTTGCCTTTTTAATCCACTTATTTCTTTCTTTTTAAAAGTCTTTGTTAAGTTTGGTTCTTGTAAAATTTCCAATTTTTTTTCCTTTGTATTTTAATTTTCTGTACTAAAAAAATAAACAAAAAAATGTAAGAGGGATGTAATTCACATAACATCCCTCAGGGCACTTTTATGGCTTTTATCTGTTATATTATTTATTTATTTATTTATTATTATTTATTAAATTTGTATGCCGCCCAACTCCCAAGGGACATAAGATAAATATACATAAGATAAATTTAATTTTCTTATTACATTTATGTGAAAACTTTGTCCATAAATGTTTACTAATAGTTCCTTTTAGGGGATAGTTTTGTGTTGTTCAATTTATTGATTATATTTTTATTGGTCAATGATCAAAATAAAGTTCTGTTTATTTGTCAATTCACTAGTATTTAAGCTGTATTTGGGTTGGTGTATCTTAGATCAGGGGTGAAATGCTCCCGGTTCGGACCGGATCGGGCGTACTGGTAGCGGTGGCTGCCGGTGGTTCGCCGAGCCGGTAGCAATGGCTGGCTGGCCACGCCCCTGAACCGGTCCGCCGGTCACCGCTCGCTCGCCCTGCCCCGCCCAGTCTGTGCTCTGCAGCTTGCCTGCCTGAAGCGCTGCGCCCCTAATCTGCCTGCCAGGTAAGCCTGCAAAGTCGCGGCCCCTGGCCCCCCCCCACCATCCCAGCCTGCCTTCCCTACTCCATTCCCCGCGGTCCGCAGCCCCGACATGCTTTCCTGCCTTCCAGGCCGCCTTCCCGGTTTTCCCGTGGCCAGCTTGCAAAGGCAAGCAAGCGGAAGGCCACGTGGAAGGCAGGAAAGCATGTCGGGGTGGTGGGGAAGGGAGGTAGCAGCCTACTCCCTTCCCTGCAGCCCCGACATGCTTTCCTGCCTTCCACGCGGCCTTCCTGGTGTCCCCGTGGCCAGCTTGCAAAGGCAGGCAAGCGGAAGGCCACGTGGAAGGCAGGAAAGCATGTCGGGGCGGCGGGAAGGGAGGTAGCAGCCTACTCCCTTCCCCGCAGCCCTGCCATGCTTGGCGGCCTTCCACACGGCCTTCCCAGTGGTCTCCCATGCCTGCTTGCCTTCCGAAGTCGGTGTCCAGCCCGTGACGGGAGATGCGCCGCTTCTGGCCAGGCCTGGCCAGTGGGTGGGTGGGCGGCCCTTGGGGAAGATGCAGCTGCTGCGTTGGGGCTAAGAGGGGTGGCGGCAGGAGAAGGAAGAACGCGAACCGCAGCTGTGGTGCTCCGGGAGGGCGGGCGGATGTCTGCAGCCAGGCAGGGAGGGAGGGCAGCAAGAACGGCGGCCCCTTCCAAGTGTAGGCCTGGACCTCTCCCCGCACGGGGGGCTGCCGCCCGGCCGGCCACCAGCGGCTTCTGCGCTGCACTTGTAGTCACATGGCCGGCCGGATTAACAGGTGTGTTGGGGATGCCTTGCCCGCCGCCTCCGTGCGCTGCGCTTGGCAGGGGCTGCCGCCGCCCCTTTTGCTGCCCTCCCTCCCTGCCTGGCAGGAGGAGGAGGCAGGCGGGGCAGGAGGCAGAGGGGCCCGTGGGGCTCGGCTCGGCACTGAGCATGTGGGGCGCCCGCCCTGGCTCTCGGGCTGCTTCCCACTGCCGCACAAAGTTTGGCATGCCAGGCCGGCGGAGGAAGAGGCTCCCGGCGGGCACCGAGACAGCGGCAGGTTACCTGTTGAGGCTCATGGCCGTGGCATTTCCTGCCCGCCTGCTCGGCTGCCTTCCTTTCCAGCTCAGCACGCTGAGGCCCGGAGCCTCAACAGGTAAACCGCCACTGCTTCCGGGATGGTGGAGAGCTTCCTTGGCCTCTCCCAAGCAATCTCTGACCCTGCCACTGGCTCTCCCAAGCAAGCTCTCCACCATCCTGAAACTGCGCCACGCCGGAAAACTCCCCTGCGCGCGGTGCAGTTCTGGGATGGCAGAGAGCCCAGGCAAACTCTGTCCCCGCTGCTGCTGCCAGGCACGTCCGCACAGGAGAACTCCGTCTATGTGCCCAGACCAGGTGTGTGTGTGTGTGTGTGTGTGTGTGTGTGTGTGTGTGAGAGAGAGAGAGAGAGAGAGAGAGAGAGAGAGAGAGAGAGAGAGAGAGAGAGAGAGAGAGAGAGAGAGAGAGAGTGGGGATT
>QLTV01002446.1:842198-886246 GCA_003457575.1 Thermophis baileyi
TTCTTTTTTAAATTGTTTTTATATGTTTTATTTTTTATGATGTAAGCCGCCCAGAGTCCTTCGGGAGTTGGGCGGCATATAAATTTTATAAAATAAAATAAATAAATAAATTACAAGACCTCGACTTCACCACCGAAACCCCTCTTGTCCAACGGAGTCTCGGTCTGTGTTGGGACTTGAAGAAGGACATCTTTACCTTCAGAGCCCCAGCTCAGAAGACCGTCTTCACAAGGAGAGGAGTTACCTCCGGCTGCACAAAATAGCATCCAATAGTGAAGAAGTGCTAAAGGCCTTCAACCCTGAAGACCACACCAAGGGATTACAAGTCCTTGATTTTGGCACCGATGCCCCTCTTGTCCAACGGAGCCTCGGTCTGTGTTGGGACTTGAAGAAGGACATCTTTACCTTCAGAGCCCCAGATCAGAAGACCGTCTTCACAAGGAGAGGAGTTCTGTCAACAGTGAACCGTTTGTTTGACCCCCTAGGGTTCGCTGCGCCTGTAACTGTCCAAGGGAGGCTCTCCCAAAACACCAAAGATTGGGATGAGCCGCTTCCATTAGAGCAGAAGCAACAATGGGAGTCATGGTGTGCCTCCTTGAGTAGTCTCCAAAGCGTCAGTGTACACCGCACATATGTTCCCATCTCACCCGCCACTGCGACGATGACAGAGCTGCATGTCTTCTCAGACGCGTCCACACAGGCGATAGCAGCCGTGGCATACCTCAGAGTCTACGGCGGGGAGGGCGACATTCACATCCGCTTCGTCATGGGAAAGGCGAAGTTAGCCCCACAACAAGGTCACACTGTACCACGATTGGAACTCTGCGACGCCGTGCTGGCCGTAGAACTCGCAGACCTAATAACCAAAACAATAGACCTTGAGCTACAACCCACTACCTTCTACACAGATAGCAAGGTGGTGCTGGGCTACATTCACAACCAAACAAGACGCTTTTATATCTACGTAAGCAACAGAGTAGACAGGATCAGAAAGTCTTCAAGTCCAGAGCAATGGCGTTATGTGCCAACAGACATGAACCCAGCGGATCATGCTACATGGTCGATCCCTGCGTCCCAGTTGGCAGAATCAACCTGGTTAAAAGGTCCTGAGTTCTTGGTCCACCATCAGAGTCTGATGGCACAGAGACCAGAACACCATGACCTTCTAGATCCAGAACAAGATGTTGACATTCGACCTCAAACGCTCAGCAAACCACTTATACAGGACAAAGACATAGCCGTCCTTGCCACCTGTTCGGCAACAATGATTAAGGAAACAGGAAAACGACAATGTAACCGTGACCTACAACCAGTCACCTTCAGAAACTTCTCCACATGGAAATCTCTTGTACAGGGCGTGGCAGTGTTTATACGCTTCCTGCGTTGCAGGACAAGCTCACAGATAAACGTTCCAGAAAGTCGCCTCCAAGCAGAAAGAGGGATTCTACGGGGTGTGCAACAAAACTTCTACTCCGAGGAATTCGAATGCCTAAAGGCTGAAAGGCCTATTCCAAAATCTAGTCCACTTTGGACACTAAACCTGTACCTTGACAGCCATGACGTGCTGCGACTAGGTGGACGCCTGAGCAAGGCTCAAATAGACTCAAATGTTAAGCATCCCATCATCCTTCCTGCTCGTCACCACATACAAACCTGTTGGTCCAACACCACCACGACTCCGTGCACCATCAAGGACGACACTTTACAGAGGTAGCTGTCAAAGCTGCTGGACTATGGATCATGGGAGCCAGGAAGCTCATCTCAACTGTCTTACACAAGTGCCTGCACTGTCGCAAACAACGAGGTAGGACACAACACCAGCTGATGGCTGACCTGCCACCCGAGCGTCTCAGTACCGAACCGCTGTTTACCTACGTAGGACTAGACGTCTTTGGCCCGTGGTTAGTGTCTGCCCGTAGGACCAGAGGTGGTCACGCTCACAACAAACGTTGGGCCGTCCTTTTCACATGTCTTAGCATTCGAGCTGTCCACATCGAAGTCATCGAATCCATGGACAGCTCCTCCTTCATCAATGCTCTAAGAAGGTTCCAAGCCCACCGAGGCCCAGTCAAAATATTTAGATCTGACCGCGGAACAAACTTTGTAGGAGCCTGCAAAGAACTACAGATCGATGAGGGCACTCACTCCAACTCAACGATTCATAGCTACCTGAATGCCCAAAACTGTGTATGGACATTTAACCCTCCTCATGCATCCCACATGGGAGGAGCATGGGAAAGACTGATAGGCGTAGCCCACAAAATCTTTAACTCCATGCTGACAAAGACACCTAAGCTAACGCACAAGATCCTCACCACCCTCATGGCAGAAGTGTCAGCTATCATCAACGCTCGACCTCTGGGTCCACTTTCTTCGGATCCCGAGAATCCTACTATCCTCTCACCAGCCACCTTGTTAACACAGAAGACAGATGAATGGCCAGCACCAGAAGGGAACTTTGTTCCCAAGGACAGATATAAGCAACATTGGAAACAAGTTCAACTGCTGGCCAACACCTTCTGGAAGCATTGGAAACAAGAATACCTGTCTACCCTTCAGGTTCGTCGCAAATGGGAGACCACAGAGCCGAATCTTGAAGAAGGAGACCTTGTCCTGTTGAAGGACAAAGACGCACCTCGAAACTCTTGGCCCATGGGACTTGTACACCAAGTTCTACCTAGCTCGGATGGACTGGTTCGCCAAGTTGAAGTCCAGACCGCGAAGCCACATGACTCACGCCGTGACTCAAAGACTTTCACCAAGAAGCTCTACACCAGACCAGTCACCGATCTGGTACTGCTGAGAAAGAAGGCCGAACTTGAAGAATGAACCTCAAGCTTTGCATGCCTTGTGTTTACCTCATTGTTTGCATTGTTTGATTATATGCCTTGTTTATTTAGTCAATTAGATAGTTAAGTTTGCATTGTTTGATTATATGCCTTGATAATTTAGTCAACTAGATAGCTGAGTTTGTATTGTTTATGCTATATCTTTGTTTACTTTACTTAATTCGTTAGTTAATAGTGCAATTTACAATTCCAGGTGGGGAGCGTGCTGGTATAACAGGGGATATTTAGATATTTAGCCTGAGTTAAGAACTGTTTCTTTAAGACATTGCATTATGGGGAATGTAGTAGGAAATTGCATTATGGGGAATGTAGTCCATGACATGTGACTACATCTGTGTATTCTTACTGGTCATTGAGGTACACCTGGGGGCTGGGTAATTGAGGCGCGCTGACCAGCGGTCAGTATTTCTCTAAGCTTTAACGATGGAAACCATGTAGCATGGGAGACAGGAGATAGCATTATCTTTTCACAACTACGCAATGGTATAAGATTATGACTGTAATCTCAGAAGAACTTCTACAAGAACCGTGAGTGTTGTTTGAGAAGATGCCTGAACAATAAATATAATATGCATGATTTATCATTGCGTGCCGTTTATCTGTCTGAGGAGGGCAAGGCAATTTACGCCCAAACCAGAACAGTCATTGTTGCATTGAAAAGTGAAATTCTTTTTCATCTTCAATATTTTAGCAGGCCTAAAGGTTTTGTGTGATTGATATTTGGAACTGTTCATATTTTCCTCCACTTTGACTAAAGCCCCAGTTCCAGCTGAAAAAAACAGCCCCAAAGCATATTGCCGCTACCACCATGCTTCACTGTGGGTACGGTATACTTTTGATGATGCACAGCATAGTTTGGGGATATGTCCAGTTTAATGAAAAGAAGGAATAGCGGTGACATGATAGCAGTGTCCCAGTATCTGAGGGGTTGCAACAGGGAGGAGGGGGGTCAACCTATTCTCCAAAGCACCTTAAGGCAGGACAAGAAGCAATGGAGGAGAATCAAGGAGAGAAACAATCTAGAACTAAGGAGAAATTTCCTAACAGTTAGAACAGTTAATCAGTGGAACAACTTGCCTCCAGAAGTTGCAAACGCTCTAACACTGGAAGTTTTTAAGAACAGATTGGATAACCATTTGTCTCAAATGATATAGGGTTTCCTGCCTGAGCAGTGGATTGGACTAGAAGACCACCAAGTTTCCTTCCAACTCTGTTATTCTGTTATTTTGTTTTACACCATATGTTTTGAAATTATGGCAAAAAGGTTCAATGTTGGATTCATCAGACCATAACATATTTTTTCACATTTTGTCAGACTTGATTTGGGTTTTTGCAAAATTTAGTTGGGTTTGGATGTTTTTCTTTATAAGAAAAGGTTTCTGTCTTGCCGCCCTGCGTCATGTTATATACTACTGAGGAATATGGGAAATTTCTGTCACATATGGTACACAATCAGTATTTGCCAGAAATTCCTGCAGATGCTTTAATGTTGCTGTAGGTCTCTCAAACCAGTTTTCTTCTTGTTTTTTCATCAATTTTAGAGAGACATTCAGTACTTGGTAATCACTTCTCCATTTGTTGATGACTGTCTTCACTGTCTTCCATGGTATATACTATGCTTTGGGGGGGAAAATTGTATCCTTCTCCTGACCGATACCTTCCAACAATGAGATCCCTTTGATGCTTTGTAAGCTCTTTGCAGACCTTGGCTTTTGTTCTAAGAGGCTATTGAGTAAATGTCAGAAAAATCCTACTGGCACAGCTGAACTTTATATGGGCTTCATTAGAATCACTTTTATTGATAGCAGGTCTATCAATAGTAATGATTACTATTTAACATCAGTTTGAATGTGATTGGTTAATTCTGAATACAGCCACATATAAGAAGGTGTGAACTCTTATGCAGCCACATTATTCTAGATTTTTATTTTTACTTTTTCCCAAGAAAAAGATTTCAGTTTGTTTTTCAATTGAATTAAACAGTTTATATGTTATATTAAATCTGGAAAAAAATCTGAAAGTGATTTATCTTGGTCTGATTTTTTTTTTACATCTCAAAAACCTGGCATTTTAACAGAGATTTATAGATGTTCTATATCCACCGTAATTCTGAGATACATCAAGGGAAATATGAATATCTTGACAGAGGAATGGATGATAGTTCTTGTGTTAATCATCTATAATCTTGGGAGGAGATAAAAATTTATTCAAGTTATTCAGAACAGAATCATTGGATCTGCTGCAATGATTTTACTAAAACATGATAATCAATGGTTACCATTGCTACTCCTATTTAAAAGTCAAGTCAGAGATAGAAATAAAGTAAGCATTGAATGAAAACTGCTGTTGATAATCTGCTGACTTCTGAGATGGTTTGGTCAGTTTTTCTATAAACAAAGTACAAATGAAAACTGGAAATAAATTTTTGCAAAACATTAAATCATCATAGCTTAAAATTAAACACATAATGTAGTGCACCAAAGCAATACTCAAGAAAGTTCACATTAAAACAATAATTAAAACATAATTACCACTTACATTAAGAAATAAGTACCTCCCCACACCAATTCTGACTCAGGATCAGAACAACTTAAATACAAAGCCTTTCTAAGTAGAAATGTTTGTTTGACGTTAGAAAGACAACAAAGAAGAAAGAAGCATAATTAGCGTTGGCAGTAAGTTTAAAAATATGGGTGCATTTACCAGAAAGATCCTTGCTTTTATTTCTAGTACAGAAAATACTCCTAATGTTTCTATGTGCAACACTGTATTTAAATGACTTTCCCAAATGGAAGATACAGGTAGTCCTTATAATGGCAATTGGGAATGGAATTTCCATCATTAAGCAATGCAATTGTAAAGTGCAACTGCATAGCTTAGTAACATTCATCCCTGCAGTCCTGGTTGCAGTTGTTAACTAAATTTATGACAAGTTCTGCATGGTTCAAGGATGGTGTGAGAGGTACCATGAAGGTTGTGGAGATTATGCAAGGGTTGTACAAGTCGCCGGTCCTGTGTGAGTGCACAGGGCTAGGGGAGGGTGTGCAGGTGAGGGGGAAACTTACCCTAACGACCTGAGATCTTCCTTGCCACCTTCCCCTTTGACTTTCTGAACGGCATGAAAAGTTGCAAATGGCATTCACATGATCGCAAGGTGCTTGGCAACCAGTCATAAATAAAAATGGGTTGCCAAGCGACCAGACTGCAATCATGTGACCGTGGGGGTGCTGAAACGGCTGTAACTCCAAGGACCGCCATTCATTTAATGCCACTGTAAATTTGAAGTCACTGAATGAATGGTCATTAGTCAGCACCCCTGTTTATTTCAAATCACCTTTTCCCTTCAATACAGATAACTGGAAATGCTGACAATCCAAATCCCACTGAACTGCATGCTTCCTACAAGCTTTCTCTGTACAGATATTTGTGTTGTTAATTGCAGTACCTATTTTGGAATTACACTACTGATGTAAAATAACAAAAGAAGTAGGACTTGCTATGAGACATTCATGACCAGGATTCAGCAGTTAAATCACAAATCTCCTGATTTTGCTGGACTAAACTAATTTCCTAGGCTAGGGCTTGGTAGAAGTTTCACATTGTCAACATTTCTTTTTTTCTTTTTTGCTTCCATTTGATACCTCTTTTATTGTTGCTTTTGTTGATTCTTTACTGGAGAAAGGAGACGGCTGTTTGTAAATTATGGATTATATTCAACTTGAAACAAATCTGTTTTACAAGACATGTTTTACTTGCAAAATTAAGTTACAACAAATCCTATGAATATAGCTGACTTACCAATGAGATACATGCCAATCCAGTCACCTGCATCTACTTCTTCCTTTATATCCCAATAAATCACTAGATCCTGTGAATGTCCTATGGAATAATAGGAACTGCTGACCATGAGTGTAGACCGGCTGTCTGAAGTGACCAAATCTGTGTCACTGGTTGAGCGGGGAATGGTGACTGTCCCATGGAGTCCACTTCCAATGTCCATGTTGTGGAACTGGTCTGGGTTATAGCTGTACCTCAGAGATTCTTTACACCGACGCCGGTTCTGCGAGTTCCTGGATGGGGATGCCATAGCAGCCAGGCCTAATAACCTGTTCTGGTACAGATTCTGCAAAAATGAAAGAGAGGAATCATTGGAATTCATATAAATGAAAATGACATCCCCTTGAAAATTACCGAATAGAATGAAGAGAGTGTTGCTAATAACATCGATGCATATTACAGATGTAAACATAAAAACTGGAATCCATTTGTCAGTAGCTATTATTAAAATAGATACATTTATTATCTGATGCAATATGAATTTGTACTTAATGTGTTGCATAAGTGGGATTCATTTTACTAGAAATATAATATTACTTAATGAAGTATACAGAACTTTCATCAGCAAATTACATTTCTGTTTGACTTTTATCTTTGGCTCATCACCAGCCTTTGGCAGCTAAGTCAGTATTTTAGCCTGAATCTTACTGCAGTCATCTTCATTTTCACTGCTTCTCCCAACTGCATCATCTACTTTGTCAAAAAATTAAAAAAAGCAAAAATGCAAGTCACCTTCTCAAAAATTGCTGCTGCCAACTGAGCTTTTATCATATGCTTGGTACTCGTGGTTGGCAATTATTGACAACTCAATTTGGTTAATAAGGTGTAAGAAGTGAACCTCTTAGCTTAATTCCTTTTGAAACTAAGTGCTGGCTACTTTGCTGTAGCTGATTGTACCTTCAAAGCATAGAAGAATTCTATGCAGTTATGACACATTTTCATAGATCGAAGTTGGAAAGGTAAGTAACAAGATTAAGACTGTAAGATGCTCAATTAAAGCACTTATTTGGAATTTTGTACTGCAACCCTACATTAGGTTGCACAGATATTTCCATTGTGATTTGCTTCTAATTTGCAACATCAGTCTGGTTCAGTCTGCAATAGTGTGAAAAAAACAATGACATCTGCAGAAGGAAAGAAAGATGATTATGTGATCTTACCATCATGCAAATGCCATCATTTATTTTTTTGAGATATCAGGATGCAAGTATCTAATGGTAGCATTTTCATAATAAATATGCATGCTATCATTCTGGCATCATTACAGTTTGCTGGAAGGAAACTAAATAATGGCAGGTCAACTTGTCAAATGACTTCACATCAAAAACATGCTATGTGAAATCTTCAATAAAATACAGTTTCAAGTGTCATTCACATAGTAGCCATTTTATCCAAGACTAATCAAATGGGATTCACTTAATTCTTTCATAGATAAATAAGTACAGGTTGTTTAATTTTTGTGGTTGATTGAATCCTTATTTAAGATTCTGAAGATTAATGTAAAGGTTACATTACCAGTTTAACACATTGATATTTTGAGAGAAACTGTCAGTAGGCCATATCTGATGCGTTTTATGCTAATTAGATTTTGAAGGGCTATGACAGTCCACCTGAAATCATTATTGATAAAAATGCTTTACTGATCAGTGAAAACCAGTAACTATAAGCAACTATTGTTCTGCCTCCCCTCATTTTTCATTTCTCTACAGATTAGAAAGCACTAGTACTTCCAAGGCATCTGGAAAACAATTAGTTTTGGAATTTATAATATTTTAGCCTTAGATCAAGTATCCACTTTATACCAGATGAAATTTTTTTCACTCAAAAGCATCTTGTAGTTATTTGATAGTGTGTGTGTGTGTTATGAAAGGCAATGTACAGTATATCTGTGTACACAATCCTATATGAGGAACAGACTCTGTAGACATCCTATTAAAGACAGAATCAGCAAAGCAAACTCTGCCACTATCTTTTGATGGGATTATTATGTTACTGATACAATAGTGAGGGTGGGTGAGTAAGAGTTTGTGTATTATTTAAAATAGCAAACCCAAAACTAAATACATATCATTCATCATTCAATAACTGCAAAAATAAGCTGCTAATTGATGAATTATCAATGATCTCCTCTAGGACATTAGTCAGTCCTAGAGGAGATCAACCCTGACTGCTCTTTAGAAGGCCAGATCCTGAAGATGAAACTCAAATACTTTGGCCACCTAATGAGAAGGAAGGACTCACTGGAGAAGAGCCTAATGCTGGGAATGATTGAGGGCAAAAGAAGAAGGGGATGACAGAGAATCAGGTGGCTGGATGGAGTCACTGAAGCAGTCGGCGTGAGCTTAAATGGACTCTGGGGGATGGTAGAGGACAGGAAGGCCTGGAGGAACACTGTCCTTTGGGTCGTGATGGGTCAGACACGACTTCGCAACTAACAACAACAAAATTGATGAATAATGGAATAAACATGTACAAACCAAATATTAATATCATCTATCCTTATTTGAAATACAGTGCTTTCAAATTCACACATTCATCTAGAAAGAATCTACTGATGAAGCTGTTCTGTAGGCATTTCTGGCATCAGAAGCATCTAAAATGAGTGAAAGTCAAGGAAAGGATAGGATAGCATCCGTGCAATTTCAAAACATGGTTAGCAAGACAATAAATGCAAATTTACACTCAGTAATCCTAGAGCAGCGGTTCTCAACCTGTGGGTCGCGACCCCTTTGGGGGTCGAACGACCATTTCACAGGGGTCGCCGCGCGCGGTAGCCCGCCATCTTGGTGCCACCGTCACTGCAGGGGTGAAATGCTCCCGGTTCAGCCGTGCCTGCGGGTCGCTGGACAGCCGGTAGCGACGGAAGTGGGAGACTTCGACCACCCGCCCGGACGCCGCCATTTGGGTTCTTTTACCCTCTGCGCACATGCATTTGTAACCTGAGGATTCGTAGGAGTGAATTGTGTAATTTGAACACGATCACTCCCTCCTTTCACTAATCGACTGCGCGGCTCGTTAAGTGCACATGAGGTATCTCTGGGTGGAGAAGGCCATGGGGGAGCCTAGTGATGGAACAGGCCATCTGCTTCAGAAGGCCTCCTCTGACCCACTGAGATACCTCATTCTCCCTCCCCTGGGGTCCCCACAATTGCTCTCCCCTATCCTGCCACGCCAGGTCACTTACCTTATGAAGATCTGTCTCCTCTCCAGCCTCTCTGTTTCTTTGCCTGCTCCCTCCTTTTTCGTCAGCAAAGTGCTTGATAAAGCCTTCAATAATGAAAAACGAGGCATGGAGGGCCCGCACATGCCCTTCCGGGCCTCCTTTCTCACCACCGAACCCTTGATGCGATGAAAAATGAGGCGCAGAAGGCCGCATGTGCCCTTCCCGGCCTCCTTTGTCACCATCAAACCGCTTGATGAAGACTTCAGTGTCGAAAATGAGGTGCAGACGGCCCCGTGCGCCCTTCCGGGCCTCCTTTCTCCCCACAAAACTGCTTGAGGACTGCATCCCTCTAAACTTCAGCAGCCTTTTGCAAAAAGCCTTTGTCGGTAGGAACAGAGCTTTGGAGGGACGTGCCCGCCCCTCCCAAGCTCCACTGGTGCTCACCAAGGCTTTTTGCAAAGGGCTGCCAAAGCTTACAGGGAGGCAATCTCCCTGCAGGCTTCGGCAAGGAAACAGCAACGGAGGGAAGGCCTGAAGGACCGAAGCCTTCCCTCCGTCTGCAAACGTCCAAGCCTCAATTCACAGAGAATAGAGGCCCAAAGTGCGAGATCACACGAGATCAGTAGTGCGAGATCTTGCACTACTGATCTCGCATGATCTTGTGGTATGTTAGGCCTCTGTTCTCTGTGAATGCACCAAAAGCCTGAAGCAATGAAGCAAGCAAAGAAACCGTGACAGAGAGGAGATCTTCGAAAAGTAGGTGAGTCTCCACAGGCAGAGTGCCTGTGAAGACCCAGCGATTGGGGGGGGGGGGGAATAGGCAGGGCGAATGTTGCAGAGCCTCTGTGGCCATTTGTAAAGGTGAACAACTGCCATGGTGCTGCAACATTCATAATTTTGGGACTTCTTTGTAAACACTAGGAGCCGTTTATCGTGTAACTTCAAACATTCGCTAAGGGAATGTTCGTAACTCGGGGATTACCTGTATATGAAAAACAATCTTCTCTTTTTTAAAAAAAGCTCATTCCAATATTTGTTTGTTTGTTTGTTAAATTTATTTGCCGCCCATCTTGCCGTGGGGGCTATTCTGGATGGTTTACAACAGTAAAATGGAAAAATATGTAAACATGTTGATAGCAAAACAATGAAACAATAAGAATAAACAATTGAAGTACAATAATATGAATTAAAAGATGGGTAGATGAGGAGCAGGAAGCGGAGAAGAGAGATGGGGTCACTAAATGGAACAGCAGCCACCTTCAATTTGGTACTCCCCTATTGGGTCCCAAAGCCAACCAGAAGAGACAGGCCCTTAGGCCCTTGTGGAAGAATAGAAGGGTGGAAGCAGACTCTTACCCTGGAGGGCAGCATGTTCCAGAGGGTGGGCTCTATAGCAGAGAAAACTCTTATCCTGGATCCCACCTGCCGAAGTTCTTTGACCGAAGGGATCCGCAGCAGACCACCTCTGCTGGCACGAGTACGGCAGGCTTGACTTAACAGGACAAGAGCAGGGGTGGGTTCCACTTACCTTCCCCACCGGTTCACATCGCGACATTTTGTGCACGCGGGCTCGCTCTGCTCACGTGCGCACGCGCGTTCCCTCGCACAATTTTGCTTCCGCACATGCTCAGTAGCTGCAATCAACCCGAAACACAGCTGAGGAGCTGATCAGCTGTGCTTCGGGCGAAGGAATAAAGGTCAGTATAAACCCAGGGGTGGGCGGGTGGGCCATTTTTCAAGCAGCAGAACAGGAAAAACCTTCCAAACAGTAAAAAATTCACAAAAAAGGATGGTGGCACCCACGGACCAGCACCGACTGAACCGGATCTGTGACGTCACCAGCGGGTCGCTAACGGTTCGGGCAATCCAGTCCGAACCAGGAGGAACCCACCCCTGGACAAGAGGGTTCATCAAGTAACCTGACTCAGCCTATAGAGGGCTTTAAAGATCATAACTAACACCCTGAACTGCATCTGGAAACAAACCAATAGCCAGTACAAGTTGAGAAGCAGTGGTATAACATGGACTATTCTAGGGGCCCCAAAGACTGCTCACACTGTCGCACTAGTTGAAGCTTTTGAATGCATTTCAAGAGTAGCCCCTTAAAATACATTTCAAGGGTATCCTGTCGAAAATACTGTAAAATGTATTGCAGTAATCCAGATCAGAGATGATTAGGGCTTGAGTGATCAAGCACAAGGAGTCCTGATCCAAGAAAGGACACATCTGGTGCACAAACCAAAGCGGTGCATAGACTCTCTTATCCATGACTGCTACCTGCTCTTCGAGTCCAGAGAATCCCTAAGGGTCTGAGTGGGATAGTGCAACCCTGTCCAGAGCTAAAGATGTCAAAGACCCAGATCTTGAAGTTCCATGCAATAGGGTTCAGTCATCGTCTGTTTCCCAGGTCATCCAACCCCAGCCTGACAGCTGGCCCAAAAGGATACCAGAGTTAATGGTATCAAAGCCTACTGAGGCCTCATCTGGCTTCTCCAGAGCAGGCTGATGTTCTAATCTCAGTTCCAGCTCGGCCTCCAACATCCAACTCCAGCTGATGCCATCATCATTGATAATGCGAATGATGTGGCCAAGCCAGGGCCCCAGATAAAATACCAGTCTGTGGACCTCACGGTGTCACCACTGCCATCACAGCTGGACTTGCCTAATATAGCAATAGCACTTAGACTTATATACCGCTTCACAGTGCTTTACATCCCTCTCTAAGCAGTTTACAGAGTCAGCATATTGCCCCCAACAATCTGGGTCCTCATTTTACCGACCTCGAAAGGATGGAATATATCTAATATATCTAATCACTACTCATAGTCAAATCCAATCCAAGCTGTTTATGGTAATGGCCTGATCTGGAATTATGATGTTGAAAAGGGAACTTTGCAAAACTGGTTTAAGACAAGAATAATATGCAGTTTCCCCATTAAAAATATTTTTTCAACATCATTATCATCAGATTTTTTTAAAAAAATTGTGATAAAGATCACATTTTTTCATTTCTTATGCAGCACAATTGTTTAGAAGGCAATAAGGAATAATCTTAAAATACCTTTTCTATGATGAAGACTGTTGAAAACATTACATGGACATTCTGAGAAATGCTTATATATTTCTATACATGTACATACCTCTATTTTCAGTATTCCACAGGTTGAAATGCTGAAAGCTGATGGTCACAGTTTACACAAGATACTAGCAAAACTATACGCAAGATGCCCCAGAGAAGAAAAAATATCCAATGCATTGAAAAATGCTGGTGATTCTTATACAAAAAAAATGGGCCCAAAATGATTTAAAGAACTATTATCCAATAAGCCTTTCAGTCATCTACACGATAACTGTTTTCACCAAGATAATAGCAAAAAGAATATTGAGAACATTAAATGATGCACAGGAAAAGGAACAGGCAGGGTTCAGAAGTGGTTACAGCATAATGGATCACATCCAGGTTGTTCAGCAAGTCATTGAAAGGCACGAGTACATCATGCCTCTGTGCATGGCTTTCATTGAGTACAAAAAGGCATTTGACTCAGTATTCCAGCAAGCAATAATTAATGTATTGCTCAACCAATAGGTGTAGACACTGCTTACATAAACTTACTACAATCAATATATGAAAAAAAACAATGGCGACACTTTGGCTTAATTATCTTAAAATGGAAATCAACACAGAACGAGGTCAGGGGTGGGTTTCAGCAGGTTCTGACCAGTTCTGGAGAACCAGTAGCGGAAATTTTGAGTAGTTCGGAGAACCGGTAGCGGAAATTTTGAGTAGTTCGGAGAACTGGTAAATACCACCTCTGACTGGCCCCGCCCCCATCTATTCTCTGCCTCCCGAGTCCCAGCTGATTGGGAGGAAATGGGGATTTTGCAGTAACCTTCCCCTGGAGTGGGGAGGGAATGGAGATTTTGCAGTATCCTTCCCTTGGAGTGGGGTGGGAATGGAGATTTTACAGTATCCTTCCCCTGCCATGCCCAAACCACGCCCACAGAACCGGTAGTAAAAAAAATTGAATCCCACCACTGAACGAGGTATATGACAAAACAATATCACCTATCCTTTTCTTAGCCTGCCTTGAAGAAATATTTTGCAAACTATACTGGGCAAAAGATGGAATAAAAATCAATGGCGCCTAGTTGCAGATGATGATATTCTCTTCTCACAAGACCCAGAAGAACTACAAAGACACACACAGGAGCTGCACGAAGCAGGAGAACCATTTGGCTTAAAAATAAACCTGAAAAAGAGCCAGGTTATGTTTAATAAATTCACTAAAGAAAGAAAAAAAATTATATCTGGAGAAGAACTAGATGTAGTAGACTACTACATATACCTTGGCCAACGGATCTCAATGGAAGGTGATAAAATAAAGGAAATTGAACAATGTGTTAAATGTGGTTGGCAGGCATTTGGCAAGCTAAGCATAATTTTCAAGAACAACCTCCCCCTATGCCTGAAATGAAAAGTTTTCGATCAGTGTGTGCTACCTGTTCTAACATATGCTGGTGAAACATGGACCTCATAATCAATACAAAAGCTATGAGTGGTGCAAAGAACCATGGAAAGATACATGCTCAGTATTACAAGACAAGATAGAAAGACCTGCACATGGATTAGAGAACAAACAAAAGTATACGATATCATCAAGAGAGTAAAAGAACTGAAATGGAAAGGGGATGGTCACATAGCAAGAGAACAGAAGGCAGTCATAGAATGGATCCCACTTGATAAAAAGCGTCCATGAAAGAGACCTAAGACAAGATGGATTGATGACATCAACAAGTATTCCGGGCCCAATTGGCAAAAGAAAGCTCAGGACCATTTGGTTGGAAACATGTGGAAGAGGCCTTCATCCTGCAGTGGATAGACAATTACTAAAATGATGATAATAACATACTTTTGTTTACATATGCATGCGTACACACACATACGTCACATATAAACACACAAAATACCCCTCCCTCCTCATATACAAACATAAATAGTGTGGAACTCACGTGAATTCTAAGGGATTTGAAAGAATTAAATTAGAATTAGAATTAAATTGTTGTTTTTGAGTGTGTGTGTTTAAATAAAAATTAAAAAAAAAAGAAGAAAAAAGAAAGAATTAAATTAGTGGGAGGGCACAACACATTTCATTTTCAGCTTTTATGACAGCTTGAAGAAACAGATGGCTTGTTTTTTAAATGCATACAGTAAGCTGCATCATTGTGAAAAACTGAATTATAACTCCCAACCCAGAAGGAAACCTAAGATAAAAGGAATTTGTGGCCTATGTAACTTTGAATTATCTCTTTGATCAGAATCGGTAGACACTGAGTTGTTAGTAGCCTGCCTACCCTCTAATATCAGTTCCAGTACAAAGATGGTGAAGCCATATTAAAGCCTAGTATCTAATAGAAAAACTGAGTACTCTCTTGACATTGTGAAATATTCTCATTAAGAACTGCTTGCAGAATATAGACAGATTAAGATATAATTTTCCCTTGGTTTCTTTCCATTATGTACATATTTTTTGAAATACTGTCTTTATAGAAAAGTGAGTGTGTTGCTTTAAAAAACCCATCCATAAAAATTATTTTAATCATTGTTCAGATTTCTAGGACTGAGTCAATGAAATGATGAAAGCAACATTCAGTTCTGCAGTTTGGATTGGTATTCTATTCTTTCCTCTTATGCTGTGATTCTACTGTATAATTGATAAATAGTTTTTATTTATCAATTATAGTTAATATGCTATTGTTTATTTAGTGTCATACATTGTTTAGCAATTTGTGGAGCACTGAACCAAAAGACATATCACAAAGCTCAAAGATAAAGTTTGGGCCTATCAAACAGAAGTGCAATCCACTATCTTTTATTGGTAAAGGGATATGGCACATGGTTTTCATTTTTGCAGTATGGCAATAGCAGAAAGAGACAGATAACTGATCTTCTAACTTGATGAGTTAAACGCTCTTTGCAAAGAACTGGTATGAAAAGTTACTGCTGCTTTTATCAGATAGTCTGTGAGTAAGGACAATAAGACCATCTGCCATGAAAAATATGATGTCATCTGGGTATATCTAAACAACTCATTTCTAGCACAATTGGTCTTTATGTTTAATTAACAATTTCTTAACTCACCTGAACAACCCTAAGAGGCATACAGAAATAATATAAAGCTACTTAACCATAAACCCCAAAATATAGCTATTATTCTACATTGGCATTGCTATCCCACCAATACTCAAGTTATTAAATTTTGTACTAGCTATTGATTCTGGATTGTTTCTACGGTATGCAGAATGTGTTTTCATAATCTAACTGGGTAGTGATCAAGATGTGAGTTTCAGGAAGCATAAGATATTAAGAAATATTACATATATGTATTAAGCATGGTCAAGCCATAAAATACTGTACAATAAAAGCCAGAGGATTCAGTTCAAGAGTTTGCAGGATTTGAGAAAGTGAGAACTCGTGGGTCTGAATCTTAAACTGTACAACTATGCTAGTTGTTCAATATGGATCACAGAACAGATTTTATCTCATGCTTCTGTCCTTTCTTTGGAGGGAATAGGGCTTCCTGATGGCCTGTATACATATTTTTGAACTGATATAAATATAAAAAAATCATTAATAAGAGACCATGCAATAATGAATTATGTGGTGTATATTGGTGATGATACCAGTTTTTCCCCCTAGCTTTGTTTTTAAATATGTGTTTATGAAGATAGCAATAGCACTTAGATTTATATACCGCTTCATAGTGCTTTACAGCACTCTCTAAGCGGTTTACAAAGTCAGCATATTGCCCCCAACAATCTGGGTCCTCATTTTACCGACCTCGGAAGGATGGAAGGCTGAGTCAACCTTGAGCCTGGTGAGATTCGATCTGCCAAACTGCTGGCAGCCGGTGATCAGCAGAAGTAGCCTGCAATACTGCACTCTAACCACTGCGCCACCTCGGCTCTTTTAGATGAGGCTATTAAAAATTGATCAGTGGAAAAGCAATAATATAATCGGATTGCAAGACTTGTTGACAAAGATAAAATCTTTTAAGATTCTTACTTTACAATGGTTGGTTCCAGAACATTCAAATAAGAAGCTCAGTATGAAAACAACTGCAGGAAAAAGGAGGAATATTGAGAAATTTGACAGGATCCAAAAATTATATTAAATGCAACTTTAAATTTTTATTTAGTTTAATTTATAAATGATTAATAAAATAGCCCTGAGAACAGAAATGAATATATCCAAGACTGCATGGTTAAAGGGATGCAAAATTTGAATACTGTAATAATGTGCAATGGGAATTTCAATGGAAGAAAATTATTAATTTTATTCAGAATATGATAATTAGACAAAAGTGTAAAAAATATTTTGTCACTAGTGCATTATTCAAGTTTTCGTTGCTAAAATGAATAATTCATTTTCGGTCAGGCCCCCAGGAACCAGGAAAGACAAATGTAGTTACTTCTGAGTAGTTTCCTTTATTGTTCCTCATTTATAGACAGAATTTTATCAAACTAAAGAAACTATTTGCAGAACTATAGATATACTCTGAGAATCACCAGACAGGAGCCTTTTTAACTCTCTTTCTCCCTACCAAACTTTCTATGGTTCATTGCCTCTTTGCCCTAGAACCGTGATGGCGAACCTATGGCACGCATGCCGGAAGTGGCACGCAGAGCCATCTCTCCGGACACGCGAGACATCGCCCTTTGCTCTTTGAGTTCTGGTGCGCCGGCCAGCTGGTCTTCACGTGTGCGGGAGCGCTGGAAACCGGAAGAGAAGCCACCTGGTATGCATGCGTGTGCCAGGAAGATGATCTTCTGGTTTCCGGTGCTCCCGTGCACGTAAAGACCAGCTGGCCAGTGCACTGGAACCCGGAAGAGCAACGGGCAACAGCTTGCATGCCGAAAGACACAGAGAGGGGATCCCGGCGGTCACTTCCTAGGGGAGCAGAGCTGTCGGCCAGGACGGGCGGACCAGGGCTTCCCTCCCTCCCCGCCCAAGCAGGCTTCTTGTGCAGCCCCAGCACTCCAGCCCACGGCACCGACACGCGTCCACAGTCCGGAGCGCCTGGCCGGCTTGGGCGCCCCAGAAGAGCAGCAGTAGCAGCAGCAGTGGCAGCCACAGGGTGAGGGGCAGGAGCGACCGGCCGGGCCCCACAGCCGCTCCCCTGCCGGCGAGCCAGGCCCTCGGTGGCATCTCTATGCATGAGGAGCTGCGCTCTCCTCTGGCCCTCCTTGGGCAGCTTGCCTCCCCGATGGCAGCTCCTCCTCCAGCATCCTGGCCGGAAGCAGCAGCACAAGAACCGCCGCTGCCCCCTCGCCCCCCCACCAGCCCACTGCTCCTGCCGCTGCTGGGGGTGAGGGGAAGGCAGCGGTTGTCATGCTGCCACTTTCGGCCAGTATGCTGGAGGAGGAGCCGCCATCGGGGAGGCAAGCTACCCCAGGAGGGCCAGAGGAGACCGCAGCTCCTCACGCATGGAGATGCCGCCGAGGGCCCAGCTCGTCGGCGGGGGAGTGGCTGTAGGGGCTGGCTGGTTGCTCCTGCCCTTTGCCCTGCGGCTGCGGCTGCAGCTGCTGCTGCTGCTGTTCTGGGACGGCGGGGCTGCGCAGGAACTGAGTCCGCACGGGAGGAACGTCTGTCCAGTGCCAGGGTAAGAGGCGCACCAGCCGGGAAGCAGTCGCGCTCCCTTGGCAGAAGTGGGGGGGGCCCTGGGCTGGCTTGTTCTCAGTGGCGGGCTGGGGGGGCACTTCATTGACACTCTTCCAGTTTCCGGCTTGCACATGTGCACCGGCAAGCTAGTCTTCACGTGCGCATGCGCACCAGAAACAGGAAGATCAGGTGGCCAGCGTGCATACACATGCCGAAAACCAGAAGATCGCGGCTGCTCTTCCGGCTTCTGGCACACGCTCCCGTTTCGGCACTTGGTGCTGAAAAGGTTCACCAACACTGCCCTAGAATGTTGCCCTCCCACCTTCCATCTTCTAGACAACTTTCCACCACATCTTACAAAAATTGGTAGAAGTTAAATGAGTCAGATGAATCATTTTTCACATTTATGGCAATGCAACAAAGCCTGCAGTAAAGTTTAGGAACTGTGTAAAATTATTCATATCAGAGTGAAACAAATCTGGAAAGTTGAATTCCTTTTCCAATCAGATTTTTTTTTTTTTACTAAACCATGCATTTCTTAAAATATACTGAATTAGCTTTGTATATCTTAACTTTGGTAAATATGTATATACTTATTATAAGTGTTTCATTCCTCTATTGGAAGAATGGCCCATGAAATTAAAAAATGGCCCATGAAATTAAAAAATTAGCGGAGCTGACGTCGCAGCAAGAATGGTGAGCTTTCACAGGGCTCTGTGTTAAGCCACCGTATTCTACCTGACAGGAGGTTCAATTGGACTCAATTGGACCCAAGCCGCTTTAGAGAGGTGGCGGAGGCAGAGGGGGAAGTTTCGCTGATCTCAGGGAGTCTGCAAACTCACTGTTCGATCCTGGAAAACCTCTCATCCTGACGGGGGGAAAAGATGACCATTAAGCTGGCCGTACCAAGGCTGTGACAGCTCCAATGAAAGAGCAATAGACAAGCGGAAAACAGTGTGTGTGATCTGGGTGAGCTACTCTTAATTTCCAACTCCTGTTGAGGAATTTACCCCAGAAATTAACATCTTTCTGAAAACCAGAATCTAAAAGAGAGGAGGTTGTCTTTATTCACCTCTCTGGAATGGCGACGACTAAATGAGCTGCTGATAGACCCGAGCAAAGGAGAAGAAAACATTTGGTAAAAATAGATACTTAACGGGTTGGAGTTCCAGGTGGCTTGCTTGTGGATATCTTGCTAGTTTTTTGGATACTTAAGATACTTTTTGATACTTAGTATATATTGTAATCCAAAAGAACTTTGCAGAAGTGAATGTTTGAAATGGATTCAGGTGAAAGTAGAGAAAGAGAGTAAGGAAGCCATCTGCTGGTGGAACCAGTCAAGCACAGGGAGAAGATTTTGAACAGTCTGATGCAATACAAAAGGCTTGGGTTCCTTGGAACTGAACTGAGCTGAAAAAACTAATTGGGTGTTGCCCTGTGGAATTAACATCTGCAAACTGCTTTCACTGGATACTTAGAAACAGATGGGGAAGACATAGAAACTTGTCCTTGAGATCATCTGATTCTTTGTGGATTATAAATACGTTGGACAGAGTGAAATGTGGATTTAACTTGAAGCTAATTGGAGACTTTTTGAACTGCTGAACAGAGACGTGCAACTACTGAGGGTTGTTTTTTGTTTTGTTTTTTTTGTTTTTTTGGTGGGCGTTGCGGATTACAAATATCATTTCCTATAAGAAAAATAAGTGATTAAAGAGGGAGATTGAAGAGACTAGTTGGACATTTTAGACATAATCTGTGTGGAATTTAGAGTTAAAACTAAAGTTAAAAGATAGTGAAGTTAGTTGAGGATTGAAAGGGAGGGAAAAAATTGTGGGGGAAAGACCATTACTTGTTAATATAAAAAAGGGCATGAAGAGGGAGTGGAGAATCTGAGAGAAATTTGAAGGGTGTGGGGCACTTTATATAAAGTTGCTGATATATTGATAAAATTCAAAATGTCAAATTCAAACCTATCTAAATTAGAGGGGAAAAACTGGATCGGCCCCATCTGCACCATCATCTGCACCATCATCAGCAACGTAAAGCCCTTCAAGTCAAAGGTCAATAGAAACCTTAATTCAACAGGAAAAAATGAATAAGATTCAAAAAGATATGCAAACATTGTTCCAATTGTTACAAGAGGTCATAACTAAGAACCATATTGAAATAAGGACTGACATAGGTGAGACGAGAACTGAGATGGGAGAGATCAAGGGAAAAATGCAAAGTATGGATGAAAAACTGGGGACTTTTCAACAAATGTTAACCAAAAATGAAGAAAAGTTTAAAATAATTGAAGAAAAATCAGAACAAGTAGGAAAAAAATGGAGGAAATTAATCAGAGACTAACACAGGCCAATAAAGAACTCGAAGGAATGGTAATCCAGTTGCAAATGGAAAAGGCTGAACACTTCTTGAGGTTTCAGAATATCGAAGAAGGAAAAGAAGAAAACATAGCTGAGTTGATGGTAGACCTCTTGGCTCAAACATTACAAATAACTACACATGAGATGAGGGCGGAGATAGATGAAGTGTTCAGAATCCACACTAGCTATGCTAAAAAGAACAAACTCCCAAGGGAGGTACACGTAAGATTTATGGAAAAAAACAATGAGCAGAAATTCTTTAAAAAATACAAGAGGAAACCCTGAAATATAAAGGAAGAGAGTGCTAAAACAAGTACCCAGAAGAGTTAGAGATCTGTGGAAGCAGTATCAGTTTCTGACAGGACAGTTGATCAAACACCAAGTAAACTTTAGACCGTTGATACCAGAGGGAATTTTGGTTACCTGGAATGATAGAAGACACAGACTGGACTCCCTAGATAGTGCATATGAATTCTACAACTATTACTTTACACCACAGGAGCAACAAACAAGAAGAGAGGAAGTAGAAAATAGAGGACAAGATGAATTAATGACAGATGAAACTACGACTAAGCAACAAGAAGGAAGTGAATTTGAACAAAAGAGACGAGCAGAACGAGAAGGAATAAGAACAGAGCAGAGAGAAACAAGAGCAACTAGAATGGCAAAACCCACTTATAAGTGACACAATGAAAGAAGAAACAAACTTACTATCAATTAACATTAATGGACTAAACTCTCCCATGAAAAGGAGAAGACTTTTTACAAAATTGCAAAAAAATGGACTTAGATATAATTTGCTTACAAGAAGTACATATCAAAAGACAATACAATAAACTCTTAGAGTACCCCAAAATTGGGAAACTATACTTCTCGCTGGCACAACAAAAGAAAAGGGGCGTGGTCTTATACATCAACGAAACAATAAAAGCCAAATCTATATATGCAGACGAAGAAGGGAGAATATTAATGGTGGAAGTAACAATAAACCAGAAACAGGTACTGTTGACAGTAATTTACACAACAACAAGCAAGAAGATTTTTACAGGAAACTCCAGGAGAAAATTACAGAATTGGACTATGAAAACATTTGCTTAATAGGAAATTTTAATGCAATCACAGATGTAAACCTAGATTACAGAAGCATTAAAATAAATAAAAAGGCAAGGAAAATTTTACCAAAATCTTTCTTTAAACTGGTAGAGGAAATGAACATCTAAGATATATGGAGAGAAAGAAAGAGAAAAATCAATATACATACTACTCGAATAGCCATCAATCCTGGTCAAGGATAGACATGGCATGGATGACACCAGAACTAAGTAGCAATATACAGGAAATAGAAATAGAATCAAATATATGGGCAGACCACAATTCAGTCAGGATTAAATGGAAAGGATACAAGAAAAAAGTGAGATGGATGTTGAATCAATTCATATTAAAAGACAAGGAATTCATGCAAACAATAGAAAAAGAAATGACATTCTTCTTCAAAGAAAATAGAAAGGAAGAGACCTCACTACAAAACGTATGGGACACAGCGAAGGCATACTTCCGAGGGCTAGCTATTTCTTATACAGGAAGGAAAAATAAAGAAAAGTAATAACATCAAAAAACACTGGAGGGAGAATACAACAGATTGGAACTGGAATTGCAGAAAAAAACCACAAGAAAAGAAGCTCAAAAACCAAATGGAAATAATAAAACACAAACTGACCCTACTCAAAAAAGAATTAGCACACAAAATTAAAGAGTATAAAACAAAACGTTTTTGAAAATGCCAATAAACCGGGAAGATGGTTGGCATATAAATTAAAAAAAGAAAAAAAAACAGATACAAAGCTTGATAGACAAGAAAGGTACATTACAACATCAAAATGACAGCAAAAAAATAATAATCAAGAACTACTATGAAAATCTATATGATCAAGAGGAACTATCGGAGGATAAAATAAAACAATATCTAGAAGATGCCGGGTTACCTAGAGTCCCTGAAGAAATAAGATCTACACTAAATGAAAGGATAACAATGTTTGAATTAACAGAGACAATTAAGAGACAGAAGAATAATAAAACTCCAGGACCAGATGGCTTACCAGCAGAATTCTATAAACAATTACAAGACCCCCTGGGACTGGTACTACTGAAAGTTTACAATGAAGTCTTACTAAAAGCTAAGATACCAAAATCCTGGATGGAAGCAAATATCACCCTCATACCAAAAGAAGATGCAGACTTATCGCAGATTAAAAACTATAGACCCATCTCACTTTTAAATGTGGACTATAAAATTTATACATCAATAATAGCTGAAAGATTGAAGAGGTTCCTGAATGAATTTATACATTCAGACCAGAATGGTTTCCTGCCAAATAGACAAATCAAAAATAACATGATAATAATTCTGAACATATTGGAATATTATGAAGCACACCCAGAAAAACAAATGGCGCTGATGTTTCTTGATGCGCAGAAAGCATTCAGCAATCTAAACTGGCGATTCATGATATTGCAGCTAAAATATATGGAATTTGGGGGGAAATTCACCAATATGATCAAGGCAATATACACAAAACAGACTGCAAAAGTGTTTGTGAGTGGGCACATAACAGAGAATATTAATATTAAAAGAGGCACAAGACAAGGATGCCCATTGTCCCCCTTATTATTTATTCTAACTCTGGAAGTGTTAAATAGAAACATCCCCAAGATATAGAAATAAAAGGCATGGAGATTAAAAAAAGACCAATACTAACCACAAGCTTTTGCAGATGATTTGGTATTTATTATAGATTACCGCAAGAAATGGAACCCAAACTATTAAAGAAAATAGAAGACTATGGTGACATTGCAGGATTGAAAATAAACAAAGAGAAAACTAAAATCTTAGTTAAAAATCTTACAAAGGAACAGAAAAAAGATTTAATGGAAAAGATAGATATTCAAATAGTTAAAAAAGTAAAATATTTGGGAATACATCTATCAGCGAGATGTGTAACTATAAAAGAAGACAATTACTGGTACTTAAAATTAACACAGCAAATTAAATTGGATCTGGAAAAGTGGAAAAACATGCAATTATCACTGTTAGGAAGAATAGCCACCATCAACATGAATATCTTACTCAGACTGTTGTACTTGTTCCAAACAATTCCAATAAAGCTAGAAAGGAAATATTTCGAGGAATTAAATAGAACGGTAACCAAATTTATATGGCAAGGCAGAAAGGCAAGAATTAGGTTGAAATTAATGCAAGACTCTATCAATAGAGGAGGTTTTGGGTTGCCAAACTGGGAACTATACTATCAAGCAGCTGCCCTTACCTGGCTAAAAGAATGGATAACCCTGAGACATAGATGATTACTTGTACTGGAGGGATACGACTTACAACATGCCTTTCTATGGTATGAGAAATATAAAGCACATAAATACTTTCAGGGACACTACATTAGAAATGCCCTACTCTCAGTATGGGCAAAAATCAAGGAAAAACACTACTTGAAAATACCAGTCTGGCTCTCCACGATGGAGGCACTAACATACCCAAATGTGATGGACATGGGAAAAATTGTAAGATACAAAGATATTTTAAATGGGAAGGGGGAATTGAAAAACAAACAGGAATTGAATAACCAAGGGATAAATTTAGCATGGTGGCCGCATGCACAGATACTATCTAGATACCTTAAAGATGCCAAAACGTATTATTTTTATAAAGAACCAACAGAATTGGATCAAATTTTAACAGGACCAGAGGACAAACTGATTAAAAAATTCTATAATTATTTATTGACCATTAGAATGGAAGAGGAGCAAGTAAAAGAAACTATGATAGCATGGGCTAAAAATTTTGGGTATTCCATAGAATTAGACAAATGGCAAAAGTTGTGGGACAGAAACTATAAATTGACATTGTCCACTGCATATAAAGAAAATGTATACAAAATGTTTTATAGATGGCACTTCCCACCAGCAAGATTAGCTAGAATGTTTAAGGATATGTCTCCCAAGTGTTGGAAGTGCAACCAAATCCCGGGCACGTATTACCACATGTGGTGGACATGTTCAAAAGCAAAAAAATACTGGATTGAAATACACACCAATGTTCCCTGTAACAGTAGAAAACGCCGCGTGGCAGTTAGAAACTGGCGCATGGCGCTTTCTTTTCATGTGCGCAGGCGCGCAGGCTCTGCCATTAGAAAACGCCACACGGAAGTTGGAAACTACCGCGTGGCATTCTCTCATTACGTGCGCAGCCGCGCGGCCGCGCACCTTAGAGGGAACAGTGATACACACCTGGCAAGAAAAAAATGATAAAGGAACATATAGATTTAAAACCGGGAAAATTTCTGTTGGGCATCATACCAGACAAATGCAGTAAAAGAAATACATACTTAATAATACATGTCTTAACAGCGGCCAGAATTGTGTTTGCACAACATTGGAAGGGCGAGGAGATTCCCACAGAAGAAAAGATAATAACAAAAATTTTAGAATGTGCAGAAATGAATAAACTATTTGAAATTAAAGAAAAGGAAGACACTGAATATTTTGAGGTATGGGATCTGTCCTATCGATGGTTAAATAAGAGAAACAGGAGTTAGAATCTCGAAGAATTCAAGAGAAAGATTAATCTCACTACTAGGGTTGTTTACTGTAATTTATTAATTTTGATTAGTATTACTAATTAATATGTATTAATGTTATGAAGGAAAAGCACTGTTATTATGAAACTACCATTAGAGGATACTATTATTATGACTATGATGAATATTACTCCAAAGAACTGTAACCAGCCAACACACTGTATATATGGATTTTGAACATGTTGTTCTTTTTTATCTATATTATTAAAAAAAAATTATGTTTCATTGTCAAACAACTTCACATTTGAAAACTAAATCTGATCATCTGGATTTTAATTCTAATTGAAAACCACTCATGGATCTTGATTTACTTTACAGATTTCTACCATATTCTAAATTTGTTTTTAATATTTAGAGTTTATTATTTCAATGTTATAAGAAAACAGATTCCTAGAGTTAACTTAATGTGTTACACTTTATAATTCTAGTTAATAATTTATACTGATTTAAAAAATTAAATTAAATTTTAAAAAACCTACTCTGCCAGTTTTTAATTTAAAATGTTAGACTCCCCTTAAAAAGTGATATGGCAAATGTTGTAATTTTATTTACTGTACAACTAAGCATATATGGAAAAACTGTAACCAGGACATTGTAGATCTCACGCTTTTATTGATTGTACTCTATTATTCTGTTTTAATCCTTATGCTTATCATGTTTTATTGCTTATATTTGGTATTAATTGATACATTTGTGCTACAAATACACATTTTATGTTTTTATTTCTTTTTCATTTTTCACCTTTTCTATAATTTTTTGTCCTTCCTTCCTTCTTTCCTTCCTCCCTCCCTCCCTTGAATTGAGGCTGTAGACAATTAAAGGATCATAGAAGCTTGTAGTATCTGTCAGTAGAAGGGGAACGTTTACTTGCTTGGGGGAGGAGTCAACTTTGCTGGGGAATGTTTCCTCGCTTGGCGGAGTCAACTTTGCTTTATTAAATGAAGGGCTAAAATACTCACAAGTGGTAAGTGATTTTTTAGATGAAAAACCAAATTACAATATTTGCAATAAATTCAAAATCATTAGCTATTAACATGAAATCTAGAAGATATTTTCCTCTTGAGCCATAAAGGGTTAGTTCATTCTTAGTGGCACATGGCATAGAACCATTAAGTGTTTTTTAAGTCAAATTTTAATTAGAATAAGAATAGTCTCTATCCTACTATACTGATACCAATATTTTTAGCTTTCTGTGAGAACATTCCAGTTGATAGAGTGCAGAGTATTGTAGTGCTGGAGATTGTCTAGGACAGGGGTGTCAAACTCAAGGCCCGGGGGCCAGATCCGGCCTGTGTGGTGCTTAGATCTGGCCCATGGGACTGCCCTGGAAAACAGCAAAGGATTGGCCCGCGGTGCCTCTGCCATTGAAAACAGAGCTCACGAGGTCCGCGCGCAGACCTCCTGAGCTCCATTTTCGCTGGCAGAGGGTTGCAGGAGGCCGTCACAGCCAAAAACGGAGCTCACAAGGGCTGCGGGTGGACCTCCCAAGCTCCATTTTCACTGGCAGAGGGTTGCAGGAAGCCGTCGCAGCCGAGAACGGAGTTTGGGAGCCTGTTTTGCTGGCAGAGTGTCGGGCCACCACAGGATTTGATCGAGATACAAGACTGTCAGCGCCACTCAAATTTACGGATATGTGGTTATCTAGAGTAAAGTGCAGAAAATGAAGCAAAATTGATCCAAGAAGTACTGGACTGGGCTACCTCGATCCTCCCAGATGTCCCCTTTACAAGATATGATATTGATGTAATACATAGAGTCGGCCCAAAAAGGTTGGGAAGAAAATTACCAAGAGACATTGTGATACGACTCTGGTCTTACGCAAAAAAAGAACAATTGATGCATAAATTGCAAAATATGGCATTCATAGTGTTTGGGGGTCATCAGATACTAGTTTTTCCAGATTTAAGTAGTGAGACTTTACAATGGAGGAGAGAGATGCATCAAGTTTGTCAATTATTGAAGAAAAATAATATTAATTATAGCTGGGGTTATCCAGTTTTTTTGAGATTTTCATATGGTGGAAGATCTTATAGAGTTGAAACAAAGGAGGTGGCGATGGAGAAATTAAGGGAGCTCAGAATCATCAATAAAGAAGAGGTCATGGAGCAAATCCAGAAAGTGAATGAGATATAAAAATTTTCAAGAAGGGAAATGGAGAAGAAGAAAGAAGATCTACAGTAGAAAGGAAGGCTGGATGAAGCAACAGGAGTTACAAGGTCGCTGTAGAGACAGTATATAAATATTTGTAATAATTATATTAAGGGATATGTGTTATAACATATGTTTGGGTTTAGAAATAGGGTAAAGATGGTTAAGGGAGGTGGAGTGGGCAACCGAAGTCTGTGAATGGATGGCTCCTCTTATCCTCCCCCCCCCCGGAGGCCTTATGCGGCGGAAGATCTCCTGAAGAAGGGAAGGGGGACATTATATATGTATATGGGTGGGTAAGAGGTTATTTACGTTTTGGGATTATTATTATTATTATTATTTATTATATTTGTATGCCGCCCAACTCCCAAAGGACTCTGGGCGGCTTAACAACAAACAAAAAACATTAAAAACATCACATTAAAAACATCCTAATCAATAAGACCTCACTGGTCATTGGGAGGGGTGTGGCAGAAGGCGGTCACGCAGATAAACTGGTCCTGAGCCATGTAGGGCTTTAAAGGTAACAACCAACACCTTGAATTGTGACCGGAGCGCACTCGGCAGCCAGTGCAGCTCGCGAAGGATGGAACTCGTGTGGGTGTACCTTGGCACACCCACAACTGCTCGCGCAGCTGCATTCTGGACTAACTGTAGTCTCTGAACACTTTTTAAGGGTAGCCCCATGTAGAGCGCATTGCAATAGTCAAGTCATGAGGTGATAAGGGCATGAGTGACCGTGAGCAGACCCTCCTGATCCAAATAGGGCCGCAGCTGGTGCACACGACGTACCTGTGCAAAGGTCCCCCTAGCCACCGCTGTCAGGTGTTGATCTAATCTTAGCTGTGAGTCTAGGAGGACACCCAAATTGCGAACGCGTTCTGAGGGGGGCAATTTCTCCCCCCCCAAGAGCCAAGAGTCAAGGATTGACATAGTCTTTAGGAGGTAAGACCCACAGCCACTCGGTCTTGTCTGTATATTCGGGATAATATGTATGCTGTGTAGTTTTAGTTTTGTAAGATTTATGTTAGAGCACACATGGAGACCAAAGGTAATAAGTAATATGAGGAATAGATGGGGAAATCGTTGAAGGTAGCTACATGGAATGTACATGGCTTGGGGGGAAAATATACACGAGCAAGAATTGAAAAATCAATTAACAAAGAGAAAATAAATATTGTATTTTTACAAGAAACACATCAAAAGAAAGAAGGGGTGAATGAACTTAGGTTATACTGGGCTGATGTATATGAAAAGGCATTTGGTACATCAAAAGCAAGAGGGGTAGCAATCATTGTAGCTAAAATATGTGAATTTATGATAAAAGCCATAAAAAGAGATGATATGGGAAGATTTCTTATAATTCAAGGCTTGATTTATGGACAAGAGGTTACCTTAGCAAACTTGTATGCACCTAATATAAATCAAAGAGAGTTTTATAATAGGGTATATAAAGAAATAGAAGAAGTCAAAAAAGGTTATGTGATAATGGCAAGTGATTATAATATGGTTATGGATAGCGGAATTGACAAATCCAATCCATCAAAAGTGGAAATAAAGTATAATAATACAGATTTAAGAAAATTTATTAATAGAAATAGATTGAAAGATGTTTGGAGAGAATTACATGGTAATCAAAAGAGTAGGCATAAAATTTTTGCAAGAATAGATTATATATTTGTAACACCGGAAATTTTATCTAAAATAATGAAAGCAGAGATAAAAATAATTAAAATATCTGATCATGCAATGGTAACTATGGAAATTGAAATAGATTGTGATTATAAACAGGCAAGTAGATGGAGAATGGATTTGAGGATTTTTAAAAATAAAGAGATTTTAGAAAAAATGGAAAGGGAATTAAAGGAAATATGGACTATAAATGAAGAGGGAGGTAGTAATATAGGTCAGTGGTGGGTTGCTGCTGGTTCTGACTGGTTCTCCCGTACTGGTGGCGGAAATTTGCACCCGCTCGCCGAACCAGCAGCGATGGCTGGCTGTCCACGCTCCCGAACCGGTTCTCTGGTTGCCGCAGCCCTGCAAAGAACACTCTGCGCATGCGCAGAGGGTCATTTACGCGAAGTGACATGGGCAAAACGCGCACTTCCATCGCGATGCGAACCGGTAGGGAAGGTAAGTGGAACCCACCCCTGATATAGGTGTAATATGGGATGCAATGAAAGCAGTAGTGAGAGGTTTAGGGATAAAATACTCTTATAATATAAAAAACAAAAAGAGAAATATATAAAATGGTTGGAGGAGGAAATTAGAGAACTAGAGAGTAAATATATAGAAAGTAGAGAGAATAGGATTATGTTAGAATTAGCTAAAAGAAAAGAGTTGCAAAATATTGAGATAGAACAGGTTCAAATAAATCTAATATATTTAAACAGGGAATTTTATGAAACTAGTAATAAAAAATCTAGAATGTTGGCTAGAGCCACACAAGTTAAAAAGGAAAAAAGCCTGATTGGAGTAATAAAGAATGATAAGGGGGAAAGATGTAACATGATGAGAGAAAAATTGTTGATATTTCAGAAGTTCTTTGAAAAGCTATATAAGGGAAATGAAATAAATGTGAATGAAAGTCAGGCATATATGGAAAAGAACTTAATGTAAAATTCAAGAATACGATAAAGAAATAATGGAATCACAAATAGAAGAAAAGGAGATACTGGAAGTTATTAATAAATTGAAAATAGGTAAGGCACCAGGGTTAGATGTACTAGGCGTAGAATATTATAAAAATTTTAAAAGACTATTGGTGCCGAAGATTAAGATAATGTTTAATAAAGTAATGGAAGGGGAAAATATTCCAAGTTCCTGGAAGCAATCTTTGATAATACTGATAGTGAAACCAGATAAAGATCATACAAACCCAGGATCATATAAACGTAACTTTGAAATATTGTTAAATGAATGGCCGTACCTCAAGGACTACCTGTACTGTACTCTTGGATACAGGTCGAAATAGAAGATCTGCATTAAATCAGATTTAATTTAGTATCACAATAGAGACCAGCATAAAATCTCTTTATTCAAAAGGAAAGAAAAACTGGAAGAAATTGTTAAGAAGGAAACAAACAGAGGTAGCCATCCCATTTCTTAAAAAATTAAGTCCTAAGAAGAAAGGATTTAATGTTGTAATTTATTCTTTATTCTCCAGAAAATAGGTACAGAAGCAAATATATTGTATATGATTATACCCATTTTTTGTGATTTCCAAATGCAGAATAGACTTTAAATATATTCAGTTAGATGCAGCTCCACTTCATTAAAATTTCAGCAGAAAAAAGGGATCAGGGCATCAGATTCTGAAATCTCCCCAAAAACCCACAAAAAACCTAAAACATAATGTGCATTAAAAATATTCCTCAACTTACAATCACAATTAGAACCAGAATTTTTATTGCTAAGCAATGGGTTTGTTAAATGAGCTGTCACATGAACATGCCTGATTTTACAACTATTTTGCCATGGTCATTAATCACATCACATTTACCGTATTTTTCAGAGTATAAGACGCTCCTAGCTTTTGGGGAGGAAAACAAGAAGAAAAAAATCTGCCTCTGCCTCCCAGCAATTTGCCTCCTTGCAGCAAACAGTACAGATGATATACACTGTTTGCAGGGTATTTCTGTGCATGTGTGCCTGACCCATAGAAATAGCAAAGAATTATGGCAGTATATTAATGCCAGAAAGTTTTCGTACAGATGCTGTTAAAACTGATGTGGCTTTCTGGAAGTATACATTATTCTCTGCTATTTAAAAGAAGATACAATAGCACTGGGCCTCTTCAGATCAAGCATTTATTTTAAAAAGCTTCATTTTGTTGTCTAGGACAATAATAAAGCAGTCTTTAAAAAATAAGTCTAATAATTTGAACATTCTATAGGCATTTATATTGACTTACCTCCTTGCAGCAAACAACAAACAGCCAGTTTCAGCAGTGATTAGCACAAGAAAATAAAATTCTGCCTCTGCCTCCCAGCAATTTGCCTCCTTGCAGCTTTAGTTTCACTTTCAGTTTTAGCAGTGGCCTGTCTGCAGCTTCAATCAGCTGAGGGTCGGGAAGCTGATAATCAATTGCTTAGCTTAACAGGCTCTGTTCTGTTTGCTGCAAGGAGGTAAATTGCTGGGAGGCAGAGGCCAAAGGGTGGAGGTGGGTGGGTGGGGCTACATTCGGTGTATAAGACACACCCAAGTTTTCACCCTCTTTTGGGGGGTAAAAAGGTGTGTCTTATACGCCAACAAATATGGTAATTGTTGAAAGCTGGCTGAAAAAATTGGAAATGAAAATCATGTGAATCCAGGATGCTATGACCATCATAAATATATGCTGATTGCCAAGCACCCAAATCACAAGCAAATGACCACATGGATGTTACAATAGTCACTAAGTGCAAGGACCGATAACAAGTCAACTGAGTCTGTCCATTGAATTTGCTTTTGACATTTGATTGTTCAATTTATTTTTAGTCTGCATTTCTATACATAGCTACATGAATATAGTCCACAGGACTCTGGGGGACTTATAGAAATGTTTCACCATAACACTGAATTGCAACTTATATATTCCATTTTTATGCTGTAAGTAGCAATAGCAATAGTACTCAGACTTATATACTGCTTCACAGTGCTTTACAGCCCTCTCTAAGTGGTTTACAGTCAGTATATTGTGCATGACAAACTACTTCTAAAACTGCAATCTTATGGCATTTCTGGTCCCCTGCATAAATGGATAACTGCGTTCCTGTCAAACAGGCAACAAGTGGTCAAAATATCGAACGCTATATCAAATCCTGTACCTGTTAACAGCGGTGTCCCCCAAGGCAGCGTTTTAGGGCCAACACTTTTTATACTTTACATAAATGACCTTTGCGATCATATTAAAAGCAACTGCGTTCTTTTCGCTGATGATGTAAAACTATTCAACACTACCAACAATGCTGCTACCCTTCAAAAAGACCTTGACTATGTGTCAGAATGGTCAAACAATTGCCAACTTCAAATCTCAACCAACAAATGCTCTGACCTTGGAGTACTCATCTCTAATGATCTAAGTGCCAGAGCCCACTGTAACAACATTGCCAAAAAAGCATTAAGAGTTGTTAACCTAATCTTGCATAGCTTCTTCTCTGGTAATATTGTACTTTTAACTAGAGCATACAAAACATTTGCTAGACCAATTCTCGAATACAGCTCATCTGTCTGGAACCCGCACTACATATCAGACATTAATACAATTGAGAATGTCCAGAGATATTTCACGAGAAGAGTCCTCCACTCCTCCGTTCACAACAGAATACCTTATGCCACCAGATTTGAAATTTTGGGCTTAGACAATTTAGAACTATGCCACTTAGGTCTGACCTAAGTGTAGCACATAAAATTATCTGCTTCACTGTCCTACCCGACAATGACTACTTCAGCTTCAACCGCAACAGTACACGAGCACACAATAAATACAAACTTAAGGTAAACCGCTCCAAACTTGATTGCAGAAAATACGACTTCAGCAACAGAGTGGTCAATGCCTGGAATACACTACCTGACTCTGTGGTTTCTTCCCCAAATCCCCAAAACTTTAACCTTAGACTGTCTACTGTTGACCTCACCCCATTCTTACGAGGTCTGTAGAGGTCTGTTGCATAAGCGCACCAACGTGCCTACCGTCCCTGTCCTAATGTTCCCATGTACTCATAACCATCTCATGTATACATGTTTATACTTTTACTGTAATCTTATATATGCTTGACAAAAAATAAATAAATAATATATATATTATTTATATTAGTTCTAATCCCATAAGGGTGTGGCTAGCTGATGAGAGCTAAATAGCTTGAAATAGATCTATACTAGTCTCCCTTTATTTATGTAAAAATATAACATATATATATTTCCCCCAACAATCTGGGTTCTCATTTTACTGACCTTGAAAAGATGGAAGGCTGAGTCAAAGTTGAGCTGGTGAGAAGCAAAGTAATAAGAACATACCCAAAAGAAGAAAAATATTACATAGGCTCTATTCCCCAAAAAAATGAGATTGAAGAAAAGTAAAAGCTCCATGACTTGAAAATGTAAGGTTTCTTAGAGAAAACACCAAAAATGCAAAGAGACCATGCTATTAGAATATGAGGCAGCATGCAATTGTCAAAAAGATTTAATAGAACCAGAAGTGAAGAAAATTCTTTTCTCCTTCAATGTATCATCTGCATCTTACTGAGCATATTCTACAGTAGCAATTACTCAAATTAACTTGTTGTTTTCAGACAAGAAAAAGAATGAGAAAATCTTGGGTAGCATAACAATTCAAAAACATTTTTTTATTATAACATTATTCTGTCTATAGATATCTTGAAGGGTAACATTTAATTAGAAAGTCCTTTTT
This sequence comes from Thermophis baileyi, assembly GCA_003457575.1. Classification (NCBI taxonomy): domain Eukaryota; kingdom Metazoa; phylum Chordata; class Lepidosauria; order Squamata; family Dipsadidae; genus Thermophis; species Thermophis baileyi. Next base: position 876,261 of record QLTV01002446.1, read on the forward strand.
CAATAGTTATATTTTATTTATTAAAGAGATGCTTTTATTTATGATCAATAAAATGCAATACTTTTATTTTTGGTGTTGGCAGGAAATGATTTATGATCTCTTATTGCTTATATGTATACCAAGAGCTTATGCACCAGAGACAAATTCCTTGTGTGTCCCATCACACTTGGCCAATAAAGAATTCTATTCTATTCTATTCTATTCTATTCTATTCTATTCTATTCTATTCTATTCTATTCTATTCTATTCTATTCTATTCTATTCTATTCTTTTCTATTCTATTCTATTCTATTCTACCGCTATTCTATTCTATTCTATTCTATTCTATTCTATTCTATTCTATTCTATTCTATTCTATTCTATTCTATTCTATTCTATTCTTAGCAATGCTTTTCCTTCCTTTAAAAGCTTGGATTTCAGATTTCCTAAATTATGTTAAGGAGTTACACTATTTCATTGGCTTTTTAAACAGAAAGATTATTGTCTTCATTTTTACAGCACGGGTGTTAATAGAGAGCAAAGATTTTGTTTATAATGAAGTATCTTCTCTGGCTTGGAGCTGAAGAGCGATATTATTGAGCCGAGGTGGCGCAGTGGTTAGAGTGCAGCACTGCAGGCTACTTCAGCTGACTGCTAGCTGCAGTTCAGCGGTTCAAATCTCACCGGCTCAAGGTTGACTCAACCTTCCATCCTTCTGAGGTGGGTAAAATGAGGACCCAGATTGTTGGGGGCAATATGCTAACTCTGTAAACCGCTTAGAGAGGGCTGTAAAGCACTATGAAGCGGTATATAAGTCTAACTGCTATTATTAAAGTTTTCATTTCTGATTAATTTGCTGGGGAAGAGCAATTCAGAGCATGGCAATATGACATTTAAACTGTTTTCAAACCAATGAAGTTGGAAATATTGAGAGTGTCTGGCACCCTTTCTTATTTATACAGTATATTCCAAATTTAATTTCTGTTCCCACAGTGCAAAGTCTTTGAAAGAGATGCTTCACAAAATATATTAAAGGAGCATAATATTCCTTTAAGTATTACGTAGCATAAGCCTATGGTAGCAAGGTTTTCCCCAGATGTCTGGAGAGTGTATATTAGCCTTACACAATGCTTCAAATTCAGTTCCAAAAAGATAAAAAACAAAGACATTGTGTAGGGGCTCAAACAGACTACCTTTTCTAAATGAAATCTGATGTGTTGCATGCTTGGATAAAAATGATCTGGAAGAAGTGCTTTACATTTCACCTAAGACAGAGGTGGGTTCCTCCCGGTTTGGACCGGTTCTCCCGAACCGGTAGTGACCCGCTAGTGACATCACGATGACGTCACCGATCCGGTTCGGTTGGTGCCAGTCCGTGGACGCCGCCATTTTTTTTTTTAATTTCTTTTTTAAAAAAAATTGAATTTTTTTAAATTTTTTTCTTCTTCTGCGCATATGCAGAAGCCGGGTTTCCAGCACTGCGCATGCGTCACCATCTTGTTTTTGGCATTTTTTAATTATTTTTTAATTTTTAATTATTTTTTGACTGTGCATGCGTGCGCGTGCTTTGCGCACAGTCACGAGGCGTGCACGCGGCCACGCAGCACGGCCACACGGTACGGGATGAAGCGAACCGGCAGCGAGGTAAGTTAGAACCCACCCTGACCTAAGATCAGTAACTCTGCTATTGCTGAAGGTCATCCCCGTCTCCTTTCCACCTCTGGGCTTTTGCTTTACACAGAAAAAAGTGTCATTGCTTAATGAATCTGGAATTAAAAACAATGCAATTCTTAAGAGCTACTGAATTTTGCTGGTGTACTTGGGGGAATGTCATGGGGACAAGTATATATGCAGATAATGGGGGGAAAACTTTCAAAGTAATTGTGTCACAGCTCCTTTAATGCTTTGAGAAGAGATGCATCAGGCATCCAAATGTGCTTTACAAAGTATTTCATTCAAACATTTTTCAGTCTTCATGTTTATGTTACAAATGTATAGTATTAATCACTTAATTTGATCTTCTGCTTGAATAAAAAAGTGAGGACAAAGAATAAGGACGAGCCTTTGTAAGTGGAATGGAATTGACTGTTGGAAGATGATATGTGTCAGAAAAGCTGACTTATCTTAAAGAAAATCAGCCGGGTAGTTAAAGAAACAACTTGCTTACTTCTATGGACATGAAAGAAACAATATTTGTTGAAAGTTATCTCTTATCCACTTCCTAGATGTTCTGTTTGGACAAAATATGAATTTGACCACAGGGTTAGTCATATTTGCACAGAGATAAGATTTTTATTGAACCTAACATTTCCTTCCACCAGAGCAGCTTATACAAGAGCTCTGTTCTACCCAAAAGTTTCAATGATTTTAGATTGAGTTACATATTGTATTATAATGTTCTCTTTGGCTAGAGTAGTTGGAACCCTTTGCTAGCTTATATTTTGTTATCACTAACCATTTTGCTTATCGTTTTATATTTTTTTTATTGTAGATTTGCTTTGTTTTTATGCTGTGAGATGACGAACTTGGAGTTGGGTGGCATCTAAGTTGAATTAATAACAATAACAATTTTATAAATCAAATACAGAAAGGTTTCAAGTTCATTATAATATTGATTGAGAATGAACTTCTGTTTAAGCAACTTTTTTTTCAAAAATTAGGGACCTTGTCTGCAATGTTTTTTTACATTTAGAGAGGGCTTGCTTAAGAACTTAACTCATGTAAGGTAAGGGGAACATGGATGTTATGGTATGTGTGAATAACCTTGGGAGACCAAAGGAAGAGCCACAAACTAGACAATAGTCAGGCAAGTGGCAGCTGACTACGTAGAAGGAATGGGTGCTTGGCAAATGTCTCAGAAGGGACACTTCCTAAATTCTTGAACTGTAAAGGCAACAAATGATAAATGAAAATAATTTATTTCCACTTAAAAGATTATACAGAGATCTTTGCTTACAGTCAAGAGTGGCATAGGAAAATATGAGAGTCCTTCGGGAGTTGGGCGGCATATAAATTTTATAAAATAAAATAAATAAATATGCATGAAAATATTATAAAATGATTGCATAGTAATTTCTGAACAGTTACATCAATATTTTGTTCAATGAACAAGCTTGAAATATTTCTTATGTAAGTTTTTGAAATACATTTAATTAACTGACTGAAAAAAGCCCGTTTGCCATAGACACAAATCTCAATCATTTTAAAAGGCATGATCAGCTGCTCAATTGTTAATACAAGAATGCAGATCCTGAAAATCATTCTACCCTCCAGAAAATGAAACTATTTTGCTAAATCAGCAGCAAAGAAAAACTCAGCAAGTAAAAAAAAAAGCAGCGAACACATTGTTTAATTCAGAGATAAAAATATTTAGAAAAACAGCACTATATTGTCTTAGTTTTAACAAACACATAATAATTTAGAAATATGATGTGCCTAAAATGTGTACATTGCAATAGGAATCAATCCAGCTTGATGTATGTCAAAATATATATAGCATGCACATTGTCATGGCAGATTTATGTACTGGGATGACTAAGAATCAAATCAATGCTGCATACAGACAAAACTCATATGTATGAAATTGACAGGTGGCAGTTACAGGGTTGAAGCTGCCCAGAGGTTGAATAATTTATACATCTAAGGCTAGTTGTTTTTTAAAGGAAGCATAATAAAAAGATGAGCAATCTTTAAGATCTAAGAGCTTAAATGGATCTAAGTTTAAATATCTGTATATGCCATACTGAAAGATGTATTCCTGTTCACAAGTATATTCTTATTCTGGTTCACATGATCGTCCACTTACATTCAGGTGTTTCAATCTTAACTTACAGATAGCAGTATTAAAAATAAGAAATATATTGGGCATAGACTTCTCTGGAACATAATGTGTCACTATTGTAAACTTTATTATTCATAAAAAGGCAATCACAGTGCTCTTGTTAATATTTGAACATACAATGTTTTTAAATTCAAAATATATAAACTGAAACAACCTTTAGTTAGAAATAAGGCTCCCAAGGCAATGTATGCAGTTACACTGAAAACATATTGCTCATACAAGTGAAGTACTCAATTATTGCCAATAGCCATACTCATTGCAGCCCCCTCAAAACTTGTTCACAAGAATTGATTCACTCTTCACAACAATGTAGGATGTTATGTGGAGTACTTGAAGAGGAGGTGGAAGAGAAGAAATTGGCTAAAATCAGATGGCTCGTAATATTTTTATTAGTGAAAAATTCTCATTGGATACAGCCCAGAAGGTGAAAACAGACCATCATTCCAGAATGAAAGTAATCTGAGCAAACACTCTGACCACAAACAAATGCCTTAGGAATAAAGCAAATGTGTGACAGAATCTTTTCAATACATTTTAGAAGACATAGATTTGTTTTCATCAGTCAAATTATCTCCCCTTTACCAAAAGTTAAAAGATTCCTACAGCTACAAATAGTGTGAAGTTAGTGGGATCTTCAAGGGAATGCCGGTAGAAAAGATAGAAAAGAGAAGAGGTTCATTGTAATTCTAAATTCCCTAACCCTGTTTCAACAAATCCAAATAGCCTGAACTGAGCATGTGTACCAGGTCTTTAAACAGTGTGTACCAATTCTGGGCTATGGCACATTCCATTATGAATGGTTATGATTTATAATGGAATGACATGGATGGGTTTTTATAATCAGAAAAACACACTGACCTTAACACTACACAGGTGGAGCAGCATAATGACTCGCCAATTGTAAGTGCATCAATTCCTGGAGAAAAGTTCAATGAGGTTAACTTAGTATGTATCCCAAAATAACACAGAAATATTAATAAATAGACATAAAGATATAGATTTATACTTTTTGTTCTGGCCCAAAATGTATTTTGCTATGCCAAATAAATTTATATTTAGGTTCTATGAAAGTGAAGTGTTTTAGAAACTGTTTTTTATCCCCAACCAGGGGATAAAAAGCAAGCAAGCACGCTCAAAACCAGCAAACTAATGTGCTGAAGCTGACCAGACTAAGGACTAGCCAGATGAATACCTGGTAGGCAGAATCCCCCCCACCCTATTTTCCTCCCCAAAAACTAATGTGCGTCTTATACTCCGGTGCGTCTTATACTCCGAAAAATACGGTAATTCTCTAATCTTAGAATTATGGTATATTAAACAGTTAAACATTGTAAGCCTATTCATTTTTCCTCTTAACATGTCTTCTAGTAAGAATACAATAATAACAACATTGCGCATAATTATCCTCATCATCATAATACTAACAATTATCATCATTATTTATACCTCTATCTTAACATATTTTCTATTCTTCTTTAATCTTCTCCTTTTATTTTCAGTTTCCCTTTTTATTCTCTACCTAACTATTTCTAATGGATTCTGAAGGAATTTTATAAATATATATGGTCCAAGAATTATGTTTTTAACATCTTCTAATCTATTGATTTTCAGATACATCCTTGCATTCATTTCCTGTCTGTCTCCATATACACAGAGACACACAGTCCAATTGCTTAAACTTCAGTGAGTGTGAAATTATAAATGAATCTTCTCATGGCTCAGTCTCCCACCTCCCCATTGCTTTTCTCAACTTTTATGGAGTCTGAGCTTTTCACCTACCACTGCATAATCTCAGTGTTCATGCTCAGTGTTGGTGCTTGCCACGAGTCTAATGTCTAATGTCCATTTCATGGAATCTTTCCATAACTGCTTGAATCAACCCAGAATAAAGGCTTAAAATAAAGTTTTAGATGTGTGAATGACCTACTGTATTATGGAGAGGCAGAAAAAAGACACATATATAAAAATAATAGAAATGTGAGGAAACTACAAATACATAAAAATAAAATGATATGTAAAAATAAAAGGAAATAGTACAGGGAAGATGGTGACTCTTATATTACCTCACAAGTGTATCAGTGTACTTCTGTTAAGTAAATGATTGCCTTGCAATTTGAGGAGGAAAAATCAGCAAATCTTGGTACTGCTGTAGAACATCAATATTTTTTACTCTCATTTCCAGAGTAAGGGGAAATGGCACAAATTTAAAAAGACTTACAAATTTGTGAGAATTCATAATAATTATAATGAATTTGTTCATAAGAATTTGTTCACCATATTGAGGCAGATAATAGTGGGGAAAAATCCTACATTTGAGGCCAAAAGAGATATTAAAATACTACTTTATCCAGGATGTTTGACTAATTTTTTCTTCCATTAAACAAATCCACAATTGAGAATCATAGTAAAACAGTAAGTAAATAGGATTGCTGTTGTAAACACGTCATAACATATAAAATAATAATAAAACAGAAAATTATTAGAAAGAACAATGAAAGAATTAGATTCTATAAAGGTTACAACAGAAAAAGCCAAAGCTACAACTAAGAAACATTTCTTTAAAGTTTAAATAACAGTAGAGCAAAAGTAGCAACTTGATCATTTACAGTTGGAAACACAAGATAGTTCAATTTTTCAAGGTCAAAGCTCTTCAGTTCATCTACCATTACTAACTTGCCCTTAAACTTAAACTCATTATAAATGGGCAGTGGAGGACATAACGGATAATAACCTGAACCTGATCAATATTACAAGGTAGAGAGACATTGTTCAACAGGAAACTTATAAAAAACTCCTTTTGAGATATTTGGAGGGCATGGTCTGCAGGTAAAGGAATGTTAAAGACCTTATGTTAATCAAGTACTGGGAGAGGCTTCCATGTTTTTTATACTGATAATACCAAAATGAAAATATGGATTGCTGTACTATGTGGCATCCTTGTCAAAAGGCCAATCCCCAATATTTTATTTGTTCCAAGACCTAAGTTCTCCCAAAGGGAGTAGGGAATACATTTGTAAAAAGGGTTAAAAAGGGGTGGGCAATTAATTTTCCCAAGGGGCCACATGCAAAATTGGAACTGTTGTGGAGATCTGAACAATATTACAGCTGCCAGGGGCCAGACAGGGACAGCCAAAGGGCTGGATATGGCCTGCAGGCTACAGAATGCCAAGTCCATTGATTCCTAGTTGTGTAACAGAGAAAGCAGAGTTTGGCAAGATGGGAATCTTGAAGACTACCTTGTTTCTTGCAGTGCCCCAAGAATGCAAGATATATCTTAACTATGATGTCAACCATCCAGAAATAATACTGTTTTTATATCTCATGGCAAATAGCCAAATTTTACCACATATCTTTAAACTTTTGAACTTGCAATACTTATTATTCATATCTTGAACTGAATTTACAATCACCTTCTGTTTAGCTTTAAAACCATAACATATTATGTTTTCTTGCTAGATCCTCCAGTAGATTAAAAAAAAACTTAAGCTCTTTGTGTCTTTCATATTTTAGAAAGATTAGCAAATATATACTGCAGTAGCAACTGATGTTCCTTACTAAATGTGGTCATAATTTATGAACAATTGTTTAAATGATTCTAAATTATAATCCCACATCTGCTCCAAAGCCTTCAAATTCTACTGCTGGAACATATATTTCATGAGGGCTCTTTTTTTAAAAAAGTAATTAAGTGTATACAGATAAGATATATTAGGAAGAATATACTGATAAATTTTTGGAATTTCTGGAATTTCTATAATCAAATAATCTAGGCATTATAAAAAGATAACAGTTGCTTAAAACTGTTAACAGGTTTTAAAAAGGATATTTTGCTTGTATATTAAAAAAAATCTGTGTGATTTTCTTATAAAAAGAAACAATGAAAATTGCAGTTAATCCTTTTTCAATTGGAAAAAGACAGTGGACTGAGTTTTGACTTACCCACTATGATTAAAAACTATGATTGGCAATAAGTTATATTCATTTCAAAACTAAACTAACCCCCAATATAGGTGGTTATAACTATAAGCAAATAAAAATAACCCATGTATGTCTCCGTTTTACAAATACTAAAACAATAAAAATAAGAATGCAAAAAAGCAGGTATGTGCAGAAATTGGATCGAATATGGTTAATTCTCATGCCTGCTGAAGCAAAACCATCCCTATCCAACATTTTTTTGCACTTTAAAAAAATAAATAATGAAAACTGCTGAAATAGTTTGGTGCAGTTTAGTGAAACTGCAGTTTTTCACTAAATCCAATTTACCTGGTACTAGCATAATATCAAAATCTGTGGAACCGTCCCAATAGTTGGATTCATCCTCCAAGTCAGCAAAAACAGCTGGCAGTTTTGTTGGATCAGCAGGGAGCATCAATTTATCATCTAAGGTGATTTTAATCCAGATAATTTCACAAGAGGCAATGCAGGATGATTGGGCCAATAACTCCAATGGGGAATTATTATTATAATTAGGAGATCTAGCACAGAGGTTCACAAATTTTCAGAAATTCTGTAGGAATAATAAATAAATCCCCTCCTCCTTTACCATTCTTCAATTGAAAGATTTAATTTGAAATTGAAATGGCAGATGTTTGGGCTGGGGGGGGGTGTCAGAAATTAGGAAGCATGAGCTATCATTTCTAGCTGACAAATATGACATAATGCTGGATGGTCTGTTCCTTCCTTGTAGAGACATACTTTCTCAGCAATCTAAAAAAATTTCAAGAATGTTGATATTATGTAGGCAGAAACAACACAACCTTTGCTAAGACACATTTTTTTTCAAACCAGGGTTTTATGGCTTTATTAGAGTTATTCTGTACAGAAGTGGAGCTGCACTTTATAAAAACCTTCATGGAATAATTCCTTGCAAAATATTTAGGTTTCCCTATGCATATTTTGCGGTGCTCACAGATTGTTTTAAATGAGAGGCTCTATGAAAATTTAGAAGTGGGATAGCAGCACCTGCAGATTTCTTTGACCATACGTGTTAAATACACTCCCGGGTGAAGGATCAGTCTGGGAGTACTGAGATTGACTTTTATCTCTTGGGAATTTTTATATATTTAAAAATTATATATATATATGTATGTGTGTGTGTGTGTGTGTGTGTGTGTGTGTGTGTGTGTGTGTGTGTAACCCTAACTCTTTATATAAAATTGAGAAACATGAAAAGAAACTAGGAAAAAGGTTTTTTGTGTGTGTGATATACAGTATTAAAGCAATTCCAAATAGGCCACGGCCCGGTAGTGAGCCGCGATCTAGGGTTGGGGATCCCTGTATTAAAGTATAAAAGAAAAGGTGAAAGGCAATGAAGGAAAAAGAAAACTACATAATGAAGTAATTTCCAATCTTCTATGCACATTGTTACAAACATATTACAATTTCCACTCTAAATTACATATCATAGTTTTCTTTTTCCTACAAACCTTTTTAATCAATAAATCCCAAAATCACCAATTCCATTTTATCCATTTTCAGCAAAACACCCACAGAGAAGCAGTTTCCAGTCTTTTATAAAAGGAATTCTCGCTCCCTTCTTGGGTTGAAGTTAAAAGGACTGTTAGAAGTACAGTAAATAATCACTATCTAAGTGAGGAACTAGACACTGGGTTGCATGAAGTTAACATAGAATTGAAGGTTGTTGGCCCTCTGCCTCCCAGAAAATGATATCTCAATATCTCCTGGGAATGACCCAAATAGAATCCAGAGTACAAATTTCATACTCAATTGGAACTATTTATATGATTGTCTTTACACCCATAGTAGCAATCTTTTTTGTCTATCTCTTATATTTCAATAGTATTAAAGCATAACAGAGCTCAAAGACAAGGTTGGATAAGACAAAAGTGTTCCACTCTTCCTTCAGTATGCATTTTACTTTTTTAACAATTACATTAATAAAGGTTTTTTCCACATAGGATAAATGATCATGGCAAAATTAATGTTGGTACTTTATATAAGTCTGAATTTAATTTTGATTTTATAACCCTAACCCTAATGTATAGCATAAACAGTCAATAGCTAAAGCAAAAATATTTATGTATGTATGTCTGTTTGAAATGACAAAAGAATTACGATAGGTGATAACAATAGTTGGTGTCAACTATTGTCTGTCTCTCTCTCTGTGTGTGTGTGTGTGTGTGTGTGTGTGTAAGGGGGGGAA
>QLTV01002446.1:906541-923126 GCA_003457575.1 Thermophis baileyi
TTGAGGGACTTTCTGGTGGCCAAGACTCCGGCATGACGTCCATGCCTACGTGACCTCCTGCGTCCGGTGTCGCCAAGCCAAGTACGCCACGGGAGCACCCCCCGGTTTGCTGCAGCCTTTGCCCACACCGGAGAGACCCTGGGGCGCTGTTTCCATGGATTTCCTGATGGACTTGCCCCTGTCTGCCGGTTTCACGACCGTGTTCGTGGTGGTGGACATGCTTACCAAGATGGCGCATTTCATCCCCTGTCGGGGATTACCAACAGCTCGCACCACCGCCCGCCTGTTCATTCAGCATGTGTTCCGGTTACATGATTTGCCGGACAGGGTGGGGAAAGGCCTGATGTAGGCTCTACAGGTCCAGGTCTGCTTATCATCTGCGCATCACCCGGAAACGGATGGCGGTACCGAGAAGGTGATCGGTATTCTAGAGCAGTACCTGCGCTGCTTCGTCAACCAGCAGCAGGACAATTGGGCCGAGTACCTTGCCGTGGCCGAATTTGCCTTCAATAACTCCCAGCATACCTCCAACCAGACCACTCCGTTCCTTGCCAATTTGGGCTTTCACCCCTGCCTTTTTCCACTCACTCCCCTGGATTCCCCAGTTCCGGCAGCGGAGTAGTTCCTGTCCGAGCTCCAGGCCGTGCAGCACCTCGTCAAACGATCCCTGGACAAGGCAAAAGAGGACTACAAACGGGTCGCTGACCGCTCTTGCCAAGCAACACCGCCGTTGGCTGTAGGGGATCGAGTATGGCTTTCCAGCAGGCATCTCCCCTACGACCGTCCAGTCCGTAAGCTTGATCACCGCTTCCTAGGTCCGTTTCCCATCGAGGCCGTCATCAACCCGGTTGCCTACCACTTGACCTTGCCTTGATCCCTCCGTGTGCATCCTGTGTTCCACCGATCCCTTCTTGTTCCTGACTGTCCTGCCTGTCCGCTCCGTCCTCTTGATCGTCCCCCGCCCGTGTCCAGCGCCCCTGATGAACCGCCCCAGTACAAGGTCGCCAGTATCCGGGACTCCCGATGGATTAAGGGCCGGTTCCAGTACCTCATCGAATTGAAGGGATACGGCCCTGAGGATTTCACCTGGGAGGACGCAACCGGTGTGCACGCTCCGGACTTGGTTCGTGCGTTCCATGAGCAGTTTCCCTCGAGACCGCATCCCGACCGACAGACCCGGGGAAAGGGCCCTGCGGGGAGGGATAGTGTTGTGGCTTGCCCAAGTCCCACACAGCTGCTCATGGATCCGGAAGACCAAGAACCGACTATGGGGTGGCAAGAGCAGTCTGTATCTCTGGCACCTGAGTCCGAGACCGAGGAGGACGCAGGGCCAGAGGACGATACTCAATCAGGGCCTTCTGGACCTCCACAGCAGGAGTTAAGTGACTCCAGTGAAGAGTAGGAGCCTCTGATTGATGCTAGGGCACGCAGGGCAGCTAGCCGGCAAGAGTGGCTTTGTAGAAGGAGGTCTCCTCACAGGTAAACCTGCAGGCAGAGGGGCCACGCCCTAAGACTATATAAGGTTGAATCACAATGGACACTCTTGCTGGAAACACCACATGTATTTTACCTGGCTGCTGTTTACACTTTTGGTGATATCAGTTGGACTAACTCCAGTCCGGGCTCTCGGCCAATTCCAGCAAGTGAGGAATTTAAGGACTTAATGATCTGTTTGTGTTTTTTTTGTATTTGAAATCCCGGCCAAAGTGTTCTGTGCTTTGCAACAGGCACTTTGGGAGAAACCCTGAAATTAACTTATTACTAAGCATTTATTAGTGATAAAGCCTTCTTTATTTTGGACAACAGTGTGTGTGTGTCGTTTCCTGGGGGCTTGCCGCGCTGGGTCACAACATCTATTTGCAGACTGCTGTGTGTCAGTCACCTGATAATATGACCGCTGGGGTGGGGGGGCCCCAAAGGAAGACTCGGGCCGAAAGGGCTGATGCCTAAAATAGGGCGCTGAGCGTCTGTCCGCCCGTCTATGAGCTCTGGGGAGGGCCTTACGTTTGTCCCTGTCCTCTACCAAAATAGAATCGAGGGAGTCCCCAAATAAGCAGTTCTCCGAGAATGGGGCAGCCACGAGGCGCCATTTGGAGTGGGCATCTGCCTGCCAATTGCAGAGCCAGATCATGCGGCGAGATGAAACGCTAGCCGCCATGGCGCGTGAGGCGAATTGCACCGAATTTAGTGTCGCATCCGCGGAAAACTCCACCACAGCTAACAACTTATTTAGGTCCTGGCGAAGCCGGGAATCCTCTGTCCCCAATCTGGCCTGCATGTCCCTAATCCACATAATGGAAGTTCAGTTAAAGAAAGATGCGGCCATAGCCGCTCTCAAGGACCACGCCGCCGCTTGATGAGATTTCCGCAACAATGACTCGGCTTTCCGATCGTCTGGCTTGAGGCCCTCAGACACCTCTGATGGAAACACGAATGAGGAGAATAAATTGGCGACGGGGGTGTCCACGGTAGGCAGCTGCAACAGCTCCTCAATCTCTGGGCCAAAACCGTAAAATCTGCGCTCCGTCGAGGACGGGCCAGGTGCAGCCGAAGGATGGCTCCAAGCCCATTTGATGTTGTCAACAAAGAGCTTTGACGACGGGATAAAGTCAGCCTCCCGTTCAGGCTCAGAAAACAGCCCTGCAGTGGGGTCAATACCCACAGATGGTTCAGACAGTTTCTCAGTTCCACCAAGGTTTGCCGTCACCTTGGCCTTGTGAAGCAAGGTCTTGAATACGGCTGGTTTGAAAAGCCCAGTGAAGGCCGGCTGATCAGGGAGCAGACCATCGTCGTCCGACAACTCGTCGTCCAACACACTGCCTTCACCTTGAATAGAAGCTTCGCCCAGGTCAGAAGAGTGGCAAGAGTAAGCGTCACCCGCCTGAGACCAGACGCCTTGCATAGGCGCAGCAACTGCAGGATAAGGCGACCTTTGCTGGAGGCCAGTGGCAATGCCTTGTGAATAAGCATTGGCGATCATGTCCTGTAACTCAGGTGGAATATGACGCCAGGCATCAGCCCCTGAACGGAGCCCCGCTGCTGTGGGCGTAAAGGTGGCCACCGCAGGCTCTCTCACAGCCGAAAGTGTGGACCCCGGGTTAAAAACGGCCTCCTGGTCTTGCAGAACTTGCAACGAGGCCTCCTCACCTTCCACACCCTGAACCACCGAATGACGGTCAGGAGACCAATCTGCTTCTGTTGCGGTACCAGTGGCTGCAACAGGTTGAACCACCGGAGGTGCAGATGCCCCCCTAGATGGAGCAGGCAACTCCACTGCTGGTGGGGCATGTGGCAAGTGCTGTGTCGCAGAATGAGGAGTAAAGGCCAAAGCAGCTTGCTTTTGAGCCTTTTCAAATTGCTTCTCCAAGGCCCTAAGCCTCCGCTCAGCGTCTTTGAGGGCCGCTGCAGAAGTAGATGAGGCCTTCTCCTTGGCCTTCTCCTTGGAGGAGGTATGGCTCTTTGAAGTGGCCTTCTTGGGGGGAGCAGAGGTGGATGCTTCCACCCCAGCAGGCTTATCAGCCTTGCCAGACATGATCACCCAATGTAGGGATAGGCCTCGCTTGATGTAAGACACAGGCTCAAGGGAGTGATGCCCAGAGGCAGTGACTCCTATACAGTGGCTGGGGGAGGCAGATGGTAAAGTCCAGCAGGTCCTTGGGACAACCACTCACCCCACACCACAATCTTATAAATGTCTGCAGAAGAATAAAGCAGCAGAAGCAACAGCAGCAACAGCAGTAGCAGCAAGAAAGGCAACTTTCCGAACGAAAGCCTCCTGCAAAATGATGATTAAAATGGCCACCGCCAGTAAGTGTAACAGCCGGCACAATTTATGGCCACCCAAAATGGCCGCCGGCAGTTAAGCAGAGGCAAATCTGCCCGGCAACAGGCGAAGCTTCAAATAAGCCACTCAAAATGGCCACCGGCAGTTAAGCAGAGCCAAATCTGCCCAGCAACAAGCGATGCTTCGAACAGGCCACTCAAAATGGCCAACGGCAGCTAGAGCTATGACGAAATCTGCCCAGCAACATTCAATCCAAAATGGCTACCACCAGTAACAGGGAGCATGAAACTCTCACTTTCTGGCAAAAATGCAGCCAGCCGGAAAGGCATCGATCACCAGCCTGTGCCCTAGAACGGCCCTGCGTGCCTCCAGAGGGGAACCTTCTGTACCTGCCGAGCCAGCCTGCGCTGCACTGGATGAGTATAGCCCCGGGGGGCAGGGACTCGATCAACATGGTCGCTGCAGCGACGAAGAAAGAAGCCTCGCATTATGAGTATAACCCCGGGGGGCAGGGACTCCGCGATCCGGCCCAATTCCGTGGGGAGTATAGCCCCATGGGGCAGGGACTCCAGCTGCCCAGGTGATGGTGGTGGCGGTTCTTGTCAGCTTGCTGACTAACCAGCTCAGCCACTGGCAGTTAGAAAAAAATTGCAATCATACAAGTCGATCAGAAAGGGAAGAGTCCAAGCTGAATTCAGTCGATTATCAAGGAAGTTTAGAAAGCGTGTCCCTCTTTGCCAACTGAGTTTTGAAACTGGCGGGCTAGGAGCCAGCGTGGCAGAGAGGGCATGCTTCATCTAAAAATAACTCAGTCCCTTGACAACCGACCAAAGTTTAACCCAGCTTGGACTCTCCCGTAGCAGCACACAGGAGAAACTTAGCTTACCATCTCTAACGAAATAATACAGTCCCTTTTTTAACTACTCATTAATTTTCAAGCTTTAACTGTCAATTTATCAAGCCCCATCACATAGTTTCGTAGCGAAGCACGGATATCAGCTAGTGTTAAAATATGTATACGGTTTGTTTAAAGAATGGCTAGGCAACTTGTTTAATATGTAAAGTGAAAACTCCATCTGTTTCTGATGACTGGAAGAAAACTATTATTCCCCATATAATGTCTGGATGCAAAAATTATATTTTGATTGTTAAGCATCCCTGAGATGTCTGGCAGAATTCTGATTGAAAGAGTGTGAGAGGCAATAGCGAAAATAACTGGCAGGTACTGTTGCTTCAGGCTACGTAGGGAGTGCAGAATCCAGCTTTTTGTTATTCAGTCGATCACTACAATTGTGAGCAAAAAAAAATTAATTCATTGTTGATTTAGAAAATGTATAACTGAAATTGAAATAGGCTTC
The DNA here is from genome assembly GCA_003457575.1 of Thermophis baileyi. NCBI lineage: Eukaryota > Metazoa > Chordata > Lepidosauria > Squamata > Dipsadidae > Thermophis > Thermophis baileyi. Next base: position 911,684 of record QLTV01002446.1, read on the forward strand.
AATTATACAATATTTCATGTGAATATGGATTTAAAGGCTAGTTGTTAGATATAGTAGGAGCAGGATATGAGGAAGGCCATTTTTAAAATGATATACCAATGCTGACAGAAAGGTAATGGATAATACATAGTTTGTCGCTGATTATTAATGACTGAGAAATGAACATTTTATTTAAAAAAGCAGAAATTGCTGTATATAAAACAAGGACTCCCTATCTTCGATTGTTTCTGCTTATGAAGTAATATCAGCTACAATAGGCAAATTTCAGCACCCCCCCCCCAAATTAAACTATATTATCTACTGAGTCTTAGAAAGCAGGGTTTCTCTGTCACAGAGAAATAACCTCTAGAATAGCATGTGCCCAGATATTTATATGGCTCCCACCTTAAGGATGTTCCTTCCAAAAGGCTGTAGGATTGGGTGACTGCTAAGCTCCTATAGATTTGGTTTGAGCCTTATGTTTTCTCTTCTGGGGCTCTTTGATCTATTTCTCTCCCCCACCCTTTATTGTTTTTAAGGCTAAACTGCCTATATCGAGCCAGATGGCTTCTAAATTAAATGAATAAATAAATAAAATCATGCTGCAGCTCATATTGTTTTATACAGAAGTGAGAGCAGGATGTTACCAGGATATGGTTACTCAAGCAGTATATGCAATAAAACACTAGACATAAGGACATGAATGAATGGGATGTGAATGAATGTGAGCTGAATATAAACATGAGTGACTAAAAGTAATCCTCGATTTACAACCATTTATTTAGTGATCATTTGAAGTTATAGTGGCATTGAAAAATTGACTTATGACCAGACCTCGCACATACAATTGTGGAGCATTCCTGCAATCACATGATCAAAATTCAGAGGTTTGGCAATTGGCACATATTTACAATGATTGCAGTGTCCTAGGATCACATGATCATTTATCTGCAACCTTCCCAACTGGCTTCTGACAAGCAAAATTAATGGGGGAAACCACATTCACTTAATGACCGCATGATTCACTTAACAACTGCAATGATTTGCTTAACAAGTCATAAAGTTGGGCACATAAAAACCATTATTCTTAGAAATGGAAATTATGATCCCAACTGTAGTCATACATCCAGAATGACCTGCATCTATGTTTTATTGTATAAAGGTGATAATAATAATACCTCAAACTTAACAAATGTCAATGAGAAAGACAAAAATGTCTGGATAGTGGATGTGGTAGTACCTAGAGACAGAAGAATAGAAAAGAATTGGAGAAAACCACAAAATACAAAGACCTGCAAATAGAAATAGAATGACTGTGGCAAAAAAGCAAAGATAATACTAAGAGCTGCCTTGGGTGCAATCCCAAAACATCTAGAGCACCTCTTGAACACCATCAGCACCGACAAAAATCACCATCAGTAATTGCAAAAAGCAGCTTTACTTGAAACAGCTTACATACTGCAATGATACCTCTAATAATATTAAAGAATGGCATCTCCAGGTCCTTGGGAAAGACTCTATAATGTACATAATGCCAAATCCAGTCTAAATATCTGGCTGACTTGCAATCAACCATATAATATTAAACTTGTATGCCTTCAACATTCAACAACTCAAAGAAATTACAATAAAATCAATAAAACATAACAATTAAAAAATGGCAATGTGATGAAGTAAGTGGTTTCATTCTTATTGTCCTCATCAAGTTCTGGGTGAAGAGCCAGGCCTTCACTGAATTCATGAGAATCAAACTGCAAAACAAATTTATGAGGGAAGAGTGAGCAAGTTCAGAACAAGTCAAAGACCAAGAAAGTTGTGGCAAGATGGAATTAATGACAATCTCAAAAAGACTTGACATTGACAAACCTATTAAGCCCACCACATATTTATAAACTCTCAATTCAGGTCAACATAACTCAAATACTGCATGTCTGGGTTATGTTCATTTCGTAGTTATTTACTGTCCTGTCATCAGGACAATATGAACCTGAATGAACATTTATCATGTCACCAAGATCTAATAATTCCAGGAATATATTGCCAACTCACTCTGAAGAAAGTTAATATTAACTTGTTAGTGTGTTTCCATGGCTTTTTTAGCTGAAATTTGGAGATATTATGAAAGAGTGGATTGGCCAGCAACATTTTGAGTTGCTGCCTGAACTGCTTCTCTCAAAGGGATGCATTGCAGCAATTTTTCTGGATTTTATCCCTGCAGCCTCTGACTTGATCTCGCCTATCTTCAAACTCAATTTTTGTTTTGCCAGCTTTTTTCACCCACCAACATCAAATTTTATCCTGTCTATTTTTAAAGAATCATCCTCATAAACAAGGTCCCATGACTATTTATAAAATCTCTTTCCATAAATATACATTCCATTGAATTGGAAGTAATTAAAAAGGTCTTTCAATTCAAATGTCCTGACTTATATAGGTAATCCCCGAGTTATGACAGTTCACTTAGCGACCGTTTGAAGTTGCGACATAATCCCTCCCCAGTACTTACGACACAGTCCTGAGGTTACAAATGTTGCAGCACCACGGCAGTCGTTCACCCTTACGAATGACTGCAGAGGCACTGCAACATTTGCCCTGCCTATTCCCTACGCCTCCTCACTGGGTCTCCACGGGTAGACTGTCTCCTCTCCAGCCTCTCTGTTCCTTTGCCTGCTCCTGGTGAGCAGGTAGAGAAAGGGAGAACAGGACAAGCGCACCCTGCTTGGCTTCTCTGACTGACTGAGCTGCCTGCCACTTGAGTGGCAGGCAGCCTCGGTGAGTCTCCTCCAAAGGCTTCCAGTCTTGGCATGGAAAAGTGTTTGCATGCCGATGGGAGGCTTTGGGAGAGTGAAATTGCATAGCTTCTAGCCTCCCGTTGGCGTACAAATACTTTTTGTGCTCAGACTGGAAGCTTCTGGGTACCCTGATCTCACAGGACTTTGGGCATCCATTCTCTGCAAAAGCAGATGGGTGCCTGAAGTCACATGAGATCATGGCCCTGAGAAGCTTCCATTCTCTGGGCGAAAACTGTTTGCAAGCTGATGGGGCACTTTGAGATAGAACGATTTTGCCACCTCAAAGCATCCCATTGGCGTGCAAATGAAGTTTTCTGTCTTTGGGTGAAAAGTGTTTGAGCACAGATGGAGTGCTTTGAGGCAGTGTGATTTTGTCATATCAAAGCGTCCAATTGACGTGCAAATGAAGCTTCCAGTCTCCAAACGAAAAGTGTTTGAGCACTGATGGGGCGCTTTGATGCGGCATGACTGGAAGCCTTTGGAGGAGACTCACTGAGGCTGCCTGAAGCGGCAGGCAGCTTCAGTGAGTCAGAGAACCAAGCAGGGCACACTCGTCCTGTTCTCCCTCTACTCTCCCCGCTCACCAGAAGCAGACAAAGAAACAGAGAGGCTGGAGAGGAGACAGCTAGATCTTCGAAAGGTAAGTGAGTCTCCATAGGCCTCCACAGCATGGCAGGATGGATGGGGGAAGCAACTGTGGGGAGCATGAGGTATTTCAGTGGATTGGGGGAGGCCTTAGGTGGTCTTAAGCAGGTGGCCTGATCCATCACTAGCCCCCCCATGGCCTTCCCCACCCTGAGATATCTCATGTGCATTTAACACTTCTGTCACGATGCTAACCGGTAGGGAAGGTAAGTGGAAACCACTCCTGTCTTTGTTGTCTACACTTTCCATGTATAGTATATATACCCCATTTACCTAGGAGGGGAACCTTCATCCTCCTATCAGATAAATATGACACATTCTTTTTGGCTTTGTTTCTAACATTGGAAGAAACCATAATCCAGCACAACAGATCCTATATCTTTCAGGTAAAGATAAAACCATTATTTTTAATTCTGTTATTTCCAGTCCTTCTTTTTTCAATTCTATATTCTGTTTCTGTTTTGTCTGGCATTCATAACTGCCTTTTACCTATTCAAAATCCAAATTCATGGGTGTTTTAACAGTTGTTAACTAGAACTTTTTTTAAGGAAAAACTAATTATTAAATCTGGTTTGGTATAATTATTAAAAACCACTGCAGTTCTTCCTCTATTTGTTACTGTACTATGAATGTTATGGTATCTTATTCTAGCAAAAATTTTAATGTAGTATAGGATATAACAGAAATTCTGTAACCCAGAAATTATTGCATTTGTAATAATGCATATTGAAGATAACTGTAAATTTTATAATTATCTACAGTGGTTTTCTTTATCATAACTATTTTTAGAACAGAGAATTATATGTCACTGTTGAAAGAAAATGTTAAGAGCCGAACTTCAACAGAATCCTAGTAACAAATCCAAAATAATCAGGGAGAAACAATACATTATCTGTTCTCTTTTACTCTTTCCAAGAAGCAAAGAAATGTTCAGGCGGGGAAGGCAGAAAAATTTAAGACAATCTTCAATAAAGGTTGTACCAAGCCTTGATTGTAAAAAAAATTCAACTTACATTGTGCAGTCTTGACTTGTTAGTTTGGACATTTAATTAGATCTTGTAGCATATGATACTATTATCTTTAATATTCGTAATTTTTAACATCATGATTAGCTACTAAAGCAGTGAAGTGATCAATGTAGTGGATAACTAAGGAATCACTCCCATTCTTTACTGTTTTTCTTTTTGCTCATAGCAGGCTAAGGCTCAGAGTTAGAAACTGGGATGGAAAATGGTATTTGAGACAGTTTACTTATATGTATTTATTTTAAAAATGTCTTTCACATTTTTGTGAAAAATATCTCCCTCATAGAGTTATGGAAAGAATGTTGGCCAGGGTTCAAAATTCTACTGAGGAACTAAAAGGCTACAGATAAAGATCAGCTGAGGAATTAACTTTTGAACTGCTGACTGAATTTAAACTATAGGAACCAACTCACTGGGAGACTTGATCTTATGAACTGCTACGATGGTAAAATGATCTCAGAAGCTTTATCCTAATCTCTTTAATGATAAAGTTCACCTGAGGACAATGCACTTAGTAAGATTTCAAGATGTTTCTAGACAAGTTATTAATCAAAAAACAGGTACAACTGTTTCATCTTTTCTTCCATTATAGTTTTTGAGGGATAAAGAAAAAAAGAAGGTAGCAAATTCTTTTAGGAGGAGGAAAAAAAGGAGAAACAGAAGGAAAAGACAGTAATATTATAAAAGGAAGAAACATGGTCTGGGCGTATACTTGCATTTTACAAGAATAACAACATCCTAGCACTTTGCTATCATCGTTATTTTGAATTCACAATAGGATAAAACAAAGCAAACCACATTATGACTTTCCAGGATGTCTCAATGCATCTATATCTAGACTGAGTTCAAGATTTCAAAGGAATAATTTTTGTCTACAATTCCAGACATGAGCATCTGCAAAAGAGTATGTGACAAAAAGTATGCCATGATGACACAACTCCCCAACCTAGACAGTTGCAGCCAATATTTATAAAGCAACATTGCAATATCTGAACACTTATTTCAGTTTTTTTAATCATCATGTTTAGTGGTTGATGCCTATAAGTCTCAAATCAGATAAACTTAAGTCTGGCATGCCAGATTTTATAAATCCTATCCTATTTCATTTTGAAAAAATTTACACAGCTGATAATTGTACGGCTAGGGCCTAAAGAAAACTGCTTAAGTGTCTCAGACAATATAAGGAACAGATAAAAGCTACCTATAACATACTGAAGCTTAGTAAGAATTTAGGATTTGGAGGAAAAATAAAACTCTGTTAATTGAGAATGGTATGTTTAACTTATTGCTTATGTCTGTATCAGGCTAAGAAAAAGGAAAATGCATGAACACTAATTTCATAGATGCCATTTATAGAATATTTTTAAAAACTCACTCCAAAATGTAGATTTATATGAGAGATTATTATAATACAATAAATCCAAGATTCCCACCATTTAAAGAACAGTACATAATTAGGCAAAAAGATTGATAGTTTAGAGATTATTGTGATACAATTAGGCCATACTCACCAACTCCAGAGTCATTTTGTTAAAATCTGGCAAGCAGAACATAATTCCAGCTAGAGCAGACCTTGTGTAAGACTAAAAACAGATATGATGCTTGAAAATAACTGATATGGAAGGTTAGTAATAGCATCAGTGGCAGGGGAGTGAGCAGGTTGCATAATTGTCAAAACATAACACATATGATTACAGTTATTCTTGAAGGCAAGACTAGTATGGGATGTGTGTGTTGGCTTTCCCAGATGCCAGATTGGATGATGAGGAAAAGCCACCTCCTGGGACTTTGGAGGGGAATGCGGAGGAGCACCAGGAAGATGTCCAGGCCAGGAGTGGAGGGGCCAGATGCTCCACTTCCCAAGTCAGGAGTGGAGGAGCCAAAGGAAGAATGGAGACTGGGAACATTGGGAGGGTTGCCAGAGGAGCAACCAGATGAATGCTTGGCTGGAGAAGAAAAGGGAAAAGTGCAGCTGCAGCTGGAGGTTCAGGGACCAAGTTAGAAGCACAGGATGGAGAAGGAACGCAGCTGCAGGAGGTCAGTGAGGATGAGGAGGAATTGCCTCCTACACAGATCCAGGATGCACAGGGTTGAACGGAGGAAGGCGCAACGGAGGTCAGCAAGGATACTCGTGAGGAGGCAGCCTCACCCCTCCTAATGAGTTACATCGGCATGCACCTACTTAACCCAACAGGTGGAGAAGCACGACTCTGGAAACAATAATTCAATTTCCTGCTGTGTATGTGTTCTGGCTTCATGGATTCCAGGATCATGTTTCTTGACCCTGTGCTTGCACTCTGAACTTGTGAGGGGATTCTGGACTTGTACCTTGGATTTGGATTTCATGCCTTTGGACTTCGTATTTTGTATTAGGTTTGTTGACTTTGTGCTGGATTTGACTTTGCTTTATTGGGACTGTGGGGGAACTGTGTGCAAGCAAGTTTATTGCAAAGAGGACTTTGAGAATGACATTAAGGACTTGTTGTCTTTAAGTAAAGTTCTTAAATTCTTCATGTGCATGTGTGGTCTGGAACAGAACAATGAGATGCCATTATAGCTTCACAGTGGAGAATCCCCCCCCCCTTTTTTTGGTTTTGCTAAATGTATGTTTGTTGGCACATTGTGCTGCTCTTTTTTATTTCTATATACAGAATTTTCCATTCTGTATATAGAAGACTAGAATTGCAGCCCTCAGGAAAGTGATCCGGTCCTCATGAGGCACCTAAACAGCATCATAGTAGATGTCTCATCAATTTCAGGTAGAAAGGCCTCACAGATTAAAATTAAAATCTCCAATATTCTCTTCAAAACAGAAAAAGAGCTGAAAGGAGTCTTTCTTTCAAATAGGAATGAGAGAACTCCACCTTCCTTTACAGCCTCTCATTACTGCATAATAACTACCTGACTTATAATCAAAATTCCAGGCCTGATTATGGTCATCAAGTGAGGACTATCTACTGTATATATCTTTTTCTTTTTTCTTTTTAAATATATTTTTATTGTTTACATATAGATATATTGAATACAGTGTAATTGTCCTGGCATTCCACTTGCCATGAAACAAAGGTAAAAACAAAATAACATATATACTATTTTAAACCGTGCTAGTGTTGAACAGTTATTTCTGACCATACATTCTAATACATACATAGTATCTCTTTCCATGTCCACCTAACCTGATTCTTTCACATTCCACCTTCCACCTCGTGTTTCTAACCATTGATATAATCTATTCCATGTAGCATAGTATTCTGTATCTCCTTTATCTTTTATTTTTAACGTTAGTCTGTCCATTTCCGCACAGACTAGTATCTTCCTTATCGTCTCCTCCTCTGAAGGGGTTTTTTCGCTCTTCCACTGCTGCGCATATACAATTCTTGCTGCGGTCAAGATGTGTAATATTAGGTATATTGTCCCTTTATCATAACCATCTGATATAATGCCTAATAAAAATAATTCTGGCTTAAACTCTATATGTCTGGTCATTTTTTCTAACCACATATGAATCTGTATCCAAAATTTCCTTGCCTTTATACAGGTCCACCACATGTGGTAATATGTGCCAGGTATTTGTTTACATTTCCAACAGTTTGGGGACATATTGCTAAACATTTTGGCCAATCTTGCCGGGGGCAGATGCCACCTATAGAACATTTTATAGAGATTTTCCTTGTATGATGTGGCCATTGTCAATTTCCGATTTCTTTTGCCATTTATCCAAATCTATATTATATCCAAAATTTTTAGCCCATACTATCATCGTCTCTTTAACTTGTTCTTCTTCCATTTTATAATTTAATAAAAAATTGTATAGTATCTTTATCAATTTGTCATCAGTCCCCACTAATATCTTTTCCAATGTTGTTAGTTCTCTATAAAAACCCCATGTTTTCACATCTTTCACATAACACGATTGTATCTGCAGGTACGACCACCATTCTAATTCCACCCCTTGGTCTTTTAGTTCTAACCTGGTTTTCAATTCACCATTCTCATTTAATATATCCTTATAAGAAACATTTTTTCCTATTTTTAAAATTTTGGGGTATCGAAGCTTTTAAAGGGGGGAGCCCGACTGGGATTTTCCCATAGTTTTTTTTTTTTATTCAGTGGCCGCAGCAGTGCTCGTCCTCACCTAAAGGCATTCACATTTGGAGAGTATTTTGTCCCACCGCGGTCTCGGTGTGCTGACCCAGCTGCCGGACCAAGGAACACAGCACAAACAGCATCCGAACAAACCTTGTTTTATTATTAACAACTACTAATGAACTTTCTTAGCAGTTGTTCGTAAGTCAATGAAAGTATAAACCAGTCTTTTCAGTGCAACAGCTGTTAATTAACCTTCTTAGCAGCCGGCAATAGTCCAAGCAAAAAGAACAAAAGTCTGACGAAGAGTCTTTCTTATAACAGTAGATAATCCACACAATCTTACTGTTGTTGGCAAAATGCCCGGAAGCAATTTGCAGGAAACTTGACGCTTTTCAAACAAGAGCTGAACAGGAGTTTTGAAGTCAAGACAAGATGTGGAATGAAGGAAGTTGTTTCCTGCAAATTGGTCAGTCATTTTCCTCACTTAAATAGGCTATGGGAGTGGCCAAGTATCCACAAGCCTTACTCTCAAGTAGTCCTTCTCCTCAGGAGCCATTCCTGCCTTTTGGCAGCTCTGCGCGCACGTGCACTGAGAACAGGCTCCTCCCATTCTTCTTCTGCACTCATGGCAGCCTCTGGAGGTTCTGACGGCCCTGGCTGAATCCCTGCCTCCGGCACCGAGCCCTCTCCAGCCTCCTCGCTGTCCGACTCTAGTGCCAGCTGCACAGGCCACTGGCGAATCACACCAGCCTCCTCGCTGTCTGAATCAGCTACCAGCTGCACAGGCCCCTGGCGGGCCACAACAACTGATAATGCGTTTCTTACATAATGCCTTTGGAAATATCGATGTGCCGTATTTCTCCCATACCAGAGAAATGCATGCCACCCTAGTTGAAGGTTGTGACCCTCCAATAATAATAGTCTTCTATTCCTCAAAGTTATCCACTCTTTCACCCACGTGAGTGCAGCTGCTTGGTAATACAATTCCAAGTCAGGCAGACAAAAACCTCCTTTCCCTTTTGACTCTTGCAGTAGTTTCAGTTTTATTTTCGGTTTTTTTCCTTGCAGAATGAATTTCAACATTATTTTATTCAATTCCTCAAAAAAAAATTTCTGTAGTTTTATTGGTATTGTTTGGAATAAAAAAAGTATCTTCGGCAGTATGTGCATCTTTATTGCGGCTATGATGCGACCCATCATAGAAAGTTACAAGCTTTTCCATCTCTCCATATCCAGTTTAATTTGATGCATTAATTTTGTATAGTTGTCCTCTTTGATTGTTATACATCTTACTGTTAAATAGATTCCTAAGTATTTCACTTTTTTCACTATCTGGATATTCATTTTCTTTATTAATTCATCCCTCTGTTTATTTGTAAAATTTTTAATTATCATTTTGGTTTTTTCCTTATTTATTTTTAGTCCAGCAACCTCTCCATATTCTTCTAATTTCTCTATGAGTCTCGGGCCTATTCTAATGGTTCCTCTAAGATGAAAACTAAATTGTCTGCAAAAGCTTGTAATTTGTACTTTTCTCTTTTGATTTCCATTCCTTTGATTTGCTCATCTTCCCTGATGTTTCTAGTTAGTACTTCCAGTGTTAAGATAAACAACAATGGAGATAATGGGCAGCCTTGCCTTGTATCTTTTTGAATTGAAAAGTTTTCAGTCACCTCACCATTCACAATCACTTTGGCTTTCTGCTTTGTGTATATTGCCTTGAACCAGTGGTGGGATTCAAATAATTTAACAACCGGTTCTCTGCCCTAATGACCAGCTGGGTAGGCGTGGCTGGGTGGTCATGTAGAATTGGGTGTTGCCAATTCGACGTCACTCACATCAAGGGGCGCTTCTCCTCGCCTGGCCTCTCGTGACCATGGGGATGCTGCAACTGTTGTAAGTGTGAAAAATGGTCATAAGTCACTTTTTTCAGTGCCATTGGAACTTTGAATGGTCACTAAATGAACTGTTGTAAGTCAAGAATTATCTGTACAAAAATACAAAAAGCTTCTTTGCTTGCAAAAAGCTGCCCTAAATACCAATCATTAGATTAGAAATACCTGCAACCCAGAGTTACAAATCAGGCAGGGTGCCAGAGCACCTTGAGGAATTAAAATAGTTAAAATGCAATGATAACTATCAGCAGCCAACCCTTGCTCATAAAGTGAAACCCTTTACCAGAGAGGTCATTTAAGCTCTCAGAAAGTGGGCATATTTGGGCTACAAAATGCCAAGCTAAAGAAACAAATTAACAAATTATATAGGAAACCCAGGTTCAAGTCTCTGCCCTCCCAAGTTTGTCAAGCACGGCTGGTCTCACTCACCTAACAAGATATCCTAAGGTCGTGATGGCGAACCTATGGCACGCGTGACAGAGGTAACACGCAGAGCCCTCTCTGTGGGCACGTGTGCCGTCGTCAGCTGCTCTTCTGGTTTCCGGTGCGCCAGCTGATCTTTGCACGTGCCAGAGCCCCGGAAACCCGAAGACCAGCTGGCCGGTGTGCATGCGCACCGGCCAGCTGGTCTTCGGGTTTCTGAGGCTCCGGTGCGCACATGCATGCGCGCTGGCCAGCTGGTCTTCACGCACACCGGAGCCCTGGAAACCAGAAGACCAGGTGGCTGGCACACGCATGCGCACTGGCTAGCTGGTCTTTGAGTTTCCGGGGCTCCGGCACGCACGCATGCACGCACACACGCATTCCAGTTTGGGCACTCAGTGCCAAAAAGGTTCGCCATCACTGTCCTAAGGAAATCATCCAGATTTAAGGAAAGATCACATGCCCCCCAGAAAGGCAGTAAATTAATCAGTGCCAAGCTTGTATCCTGCCTCTTGGAAGTACACCCCAAAAGGACAGTGCCAGGAACTACTAAAGCAGTGAAGGAAGCCCCCCCCCCCAGATAGAAAAAGAAACC
>QLTV01002446.1:959535-979854 GCA_003457575.1 Thermophis baileyi
AAGGAGAAGATTGTCCAGAACTACTATAAGAAACTTTACGACGCAGACGGAATCAAAGAAGAAGACATTGAAGCATATCTAAATAAACAACAATTGCCAATCTTGTCGGAGGAGAAACAAGTGATGCTGAACAGGAAAATTACGTCAATGGAACTGGAAAAGGCCATCCAAAAACAGAAAAATAATAAAACCCCGGGACCGGATGGGCTTCCAGCGGAAATATATAAAAAGCTTCAAAACTGTATGGAGGATAAGATGTTAGACTTATACAATGAGGCACTAGAAAGAGCCAAAATGCCTAAATCTTGGGGGTCAAGGGAACTGGAAAAGACCAACCAAAAGCAGAACAATAATAAAACCCCGGGACCGGATGGGCTTCCAGCGGAAATATATAAAAAGCTTCAAAACTGTATGGAGGATAAGATGTTAGACTTATATAATGAGGCACTAGAAAGAGCCAAAATGCCTAAATCTTGGGGGGAGGCGTACATCACCCTGATACCAAAGGAAGATACGGATAATTGTCAAATTAGGAATTATAGACCAATATCTTTATTAAACGTAGATTATAAAATTTTTGTAACAATTTTGGCTGAAAGACTAAAAATAATATTAAACCAAAGCATACATTCAGATCAAAACGGTTTTTTGCCTAAAAGACAAATTCGAAATAGTATCATCAAGTTGTTATCAACTCTTAGTGACACATAGGTAGATTTTCTCCACAATGATTGTCCTTAATCTATCCTTCAGCTCTTCCAACAATGCATTCAGTGTCATCATAAGTGAATTCAGTCCACTTGTTGCTGATCATCTTCTTCCCTTTTCTTCCACTTTTCCCAGCATTAGAGCCTTCTCCAAAGAGCTAAGTCTTTCCATAATGTATCCAAAGTAGCATAATTTGAGCCTGGGTCATTTGTGCCTGGAATAAGAATTCTGGGTTGATTGGTTCAGAGATCCATAAGAGCTTTGGAGGGAGGCTGTCATGATATTCTAAGGAATCTTTTCCATCACCAAAGTTCAAAATACTCTTCATTTCTGGCTTCTTCAAAGTCCAACTTTCTCTTTAATGAAGTCTCAGAGGGAATACCATGGCTTATGTGATTCTTACCTTTGCAGATATAGATACATCACAGCATTTGAATATCTTTTCCAAGACTTTCAGGGCTGTTCTGCTAAGTAATAGTCTGTGGCATATTTCTTAACTATTTGTTTCTTTACTCTTGATGATTGATCCTAAAATACAGTGTCTGCCACTTCATAATGAAATGAAATGTCAGTAGCCCACTTGTTTGCAAAAAGCAGTATCTGAAGGAAATTTAAATTTGAAAAGTTTAAAGAATAGGGAGAAAGTTATTAACCTTTCCTTTTCATCTTCTTAAAAATCCTTACCCAATGTTCACTTTTCTTCTGGAAGTTTCTAAACAAAGACTTTACAAGATATAAAACATATTTCTGCTAAATTTCAGATCCTATTCTTCCAGTTTGAATGTAACATACATTTGGTATCAGAGGTGATTCTATTTGTTTCTTCCAATCCTATGAATGCCTATTGGACAGAATATTATTAAATCATTTGAGATTCTAATTGTAGACATGGTAAGAATGGGAAATCAGGAATTTTTTAAGGAGAGGTTAATAATTTTTCTCTATTACATCTAAAAAAAATCACTGAAATAATATTCAGTTGAGATAATCTCAATATTGATTGTTCGTGATATTATTGATTGCATTTATTTTCTGTTCTGTTCTAGACATTTTATTATTTTAAAATATGGCTAAAATCATAAAGTAGAACAATAATCCATAGCATACATTCTAAAATATATTAGAACAGCCTAGGTAGCATTAAACCACAGGCCAGCAACAATACAGTTATCTGGGAAATGTCTAGTTTAAATCTTCTGCCTTTAAAACATTGTTGCAGAATCTTCGACACATCTTTTGTCTGCAAGATTTTAGAAGAAATGGTGACAAGAGGTACTGATAATATACATCATTCCAATTTGGCTTTTAGCTTGCCTTTGAAATAGAAATCATTTTGGTCACCTGAATAAATAAAAATACTGGGAAATGGATGGATTTGAGAGTGACCCAGTAATCCTCATTCTTTCAGCAGATTATAGTACCAATTATCATGATATACTCTGGACCATTTTTTGTGCTTAAACTTGACAGCCTTGATATAGAATAAATGATTTATAAGTGGTGTTGGGGGTTTCTGTTTCATCCCACACCTATTGACTTTAGGATGAATTAAGGATAGATCTTTTCCAAAAACACTTCATAACATGCACAAGAAATTACATGGGAAAATGCTGCAGAAGTTTGGCTAAATTGTCAAGTAGGTGATACAAAGCTCTACTTATTATTTCCATATTTTTTTTACAAGGCAGACAGGAGTGTTTTTAGGTAAATAAATTTATTTTTTCTTTAAGATGCCTGCCAGCTGTGTCTTTTTTCTGAGAAAACCAACCTTTTCCTCCTTAGATCCACACTTGAGTTAATCTATAAAAAAAGTACTTAAAGAAAACTGCTACATGCCTGGTTATTTTCAATTAATATTCAAGGTCCTGCTGTTTGGTCCACATGTAAGAGCTATGAAATGTGTGAGAAACAGAGGCAAGTGACACTCATATTTCTTTCATCTTTAGAATACCCCCTCTAATCTCAGAATATGATGTCAGATTTAATAAGCAAATAAATGGCTCTGACCAGAATTTTGTACCCAGCAAAATCTGGGACTTTAAAATTAGTATCAGTATTTAGATCTCCTGCTTTCTGGTACTTTATGCATGAACAATTGCTTCTGACGTATGAAGGATATAAGTGGAATTCATATTTGTACACATTATACCATAATGTGTTTTGTGTGGTTTTGTTTAGACATATATTGTATGAGTGGCACCAAGATTTGTCAAACATGCTCAGTGCAATATGTAAACACAGTCAATTGTGGGTTACTAAAAAAAAAGATAAAATCATGATTTACCACTATATATGAATTCATTGCATATAAATGAAAAGTTTTCCATTAATGTTTCAACAAAGAAAAATTCTTTCAATTCCATATTTTCCTATAGGCAGCTATGGAAGACGCTATTTATTTCTCATATGTTTTTGCAGAAGTGCATCCCTATTAGAGGATGGATGCCCTATGAATTTAGGTTTGGAAGAAATATTTTGCATTTTCCAGTAACTGAAGTAGTTTCAGTAGCTTTAGTAACTGAAGTTCCCTTCCCCTAAAGCAGTGGTTCTCAACCTTCCTAATGCCGCGACCCCCGCCCTGCCGCCGTGACCCTCGCCCCACCCCCTCCCCACGTGCGATGAGGTGACAAAGGGGGCGTGGTGGGCTAGCGTGCGTTTAGGCGACCCCTGTGAAAGGGTCGTTCGACCCCCAAAGGGATCGCGACCCACAGGTTGAGAACCGCTGCCCTAAAGGAAGTTAAATAGAATAGTGGCCTTATTTTTCAAATTTTCACTGAATATCGATAGGCACCATGACAGACAGAAAAATGGAAAGGAAGGGAAATGGAGAGGGGAGAAAGAGATTTAGCAAAGACTTTGTGAAAATATGTTGTGTTTTGTTTGTCTATATCGAAGATTAATCAACAAAAAGTTATTATCTTATAATATTTTTAAAACTTGAGTTGAATAGTGATTTTGCTTAAAACAGATTGTGGAAAGAAAGGCTGAAGAGATGAGTTTCTACAATGTATAAACTCTTTCTTTACATCCTGGTCCATCACTACAGAATACTATTTGCACTATTGCTACCCATAATAACCCAGATTTTCATATATACTTCAAACACACACATAAAGTTTCAACATTGTCAAAAGCATAGACTGAATCCCCCCATCTATCTGCATATAAAGTATACCAAAGTGAGATAAAAAAATCTATTTCTTTGAGACTCTTTGTTCTTGGTTCCCAAAACTACAGTCATTATGAAAATGACCAGTGCTGTGGATAGTATATTTTCACAGCCACTTTTATACTTCATTTTTTCAAGTACCCTATTTTCCCCCAAAATAAGACATCCCCTGATAATAAGCCCAATCGGGCTTCTGAGTGCATGGCAATAAGGCCAAGCCCTTATTTCAGGGCTCAAAAAATAAAACAAAACAGGGTCTTATTTTCGGGGAAACACGGTACTAGATATGATAAAGACCAAAATTATCTTACACATATGACATTGGGGTCATCCTCTATAAACATATATTTGGGATATAACATCCTTATTGGCAAATGAGAATAACCCAACAACTGAGAACTGAATATATTCACAAGTAAATTAATTGATGAACACTCCAAAAACTATACCTAAAATGTCTGATGAAAATCTGATCTAAGAGACATGCACATAATTTTTTCCTTTTTTAGCTTTCATAAAAGGAACTTGGCGTACAATCAACAAAGTACACAGTCCAGCAACATTTTTCCTTATCCTGCTGTTTTAGCGAAATCTACTTTAGAGGCATAAGCAAGGAATAAGATATTTTGTATTCAAATAATTTCTTAATATAATGCAGAATAGAAGTGATCTTCCTAATTTCAGCTTCCTCTCTAAACATAGTAATAAAATTCATAAGTGATTTTCTGTCAGTATTGACTCTTTCCCAGAATTGTATTTCTGTGGCCCCGCACCATTAATTCCCCCCCCCATACAAAAGGACCTATTTGAAGGAAGGTCCTGCTAGAGCTCTCACAGCTGTCCTTTGTCTCTTGGGAGAACACACAGCCAGCAGGCTTACTTTTGATCTAATTGGGAATGTGGCTGCTCTGTAGCCACCCCTGTTCCATTCCTTACAGAGGCAAGGTTTTTTTATTCCTAATAAAAGAAACATGAAGAACTCCTGAGGAATAAAAAAAGACACTTCCTGTTGCAAATTGCAGTTAATTATTTGGGATAACACATTCCTCTTGATTTCCTGTTAGTTATAACAGCAGTAAAACTAGAATGGAGTGACAGATTTCTGGCTCATGTAATTCTATAAGGGTTCAAGGATGTCACGTATTTTATCAATCACTCTTTAAAAACTGCTAAGGAAACAGAACTGGCAGCCTATCCCAAATATAGACAATGCCTTTTTTATAGCTTTTCTTGCTTTTCTGCAGTCTGTCTCTTGTCCTTTTTATTTCTCAATAAAATATTGTTTCTCCTTCTATATAACATATTTCCCAAACGAAAGTGGACATCTACACCTACTTTCAAGTGATTGACTCATTTCCCACCTCTGTCTATTGCTTTGTTTCTCGTGAAGAAGAGTGTAGGACATTAATTAGTTATATCTTATGACATAATCAAATCATTTCAACAATAAGAGTTTTAGATAAAATGGAGTGCTTATTTGCATATTCAAAATCAGGGAGAATGATCAGAAAGTGTGATATGCCAAATTAGATATTGGGGGTAATAAAACCTTTTTCTATTCATGCTTGACTCCTTGTGATGTTTTCTTACCAACAGTACCGGTGTGGTTTACCAGAGCCATGTTCTAGGCCAGTGATGGCGAACCTTTTTTTGCTCGGGTGCCAAAAGGGTGCGCGCACGTGCAATAGCGTGCGCGTGCCCACACCCATAATGCAATGCCCTCCCCCCGTGCATGTGCGCACAACCCCCCCCCGCACTGCCCCCCCAGCCCATGCACGCAGGCCTCAGTGAAGCCTCCGGACTGCCGGTAGGCCCGTTGGGCCATTTTTTGCCCTCCCCAGGCTCCGGAAGCTTTCCTGAAGCCTGGGGAGGATGAAAAACGGCCCAACAGGCCTACCAGAAGTTCATTTCAGAACTTCCGGTTGGGTCCATTTTTCACCATACACAGACTCCGGAGGCTTTCCTGAAGCCTGCGGAGGGCGAAAGCTGCCTCCCCCCACCCTCCGGAAGGCCGAAAATCAGCTGGCCAGCGCGCTGGAGTTAACATAGGGCAAAGCCTCAGATATGGCTCTGCGTGCCACCTGTGGCACTCGTGCCATAGGTTCGCCATCACGGTTCTAGACGGTTTCTTTGATTACCCTGTGGGATTTTCTGGCCACCTCCAATTGTATCCAAGTGTTAACTAGATCTGATCCTACTCAGCCTTTTTCAAGATCAGCCTAGGTAATCATGTTGATAATACATGCTGCTGCCATGTAAAAGCAAATTGAAATAGACAAAAGACCTCTTGCTGTAGGCCAAAAGATTAAAACCAGTGTCACATTTCTGCTATCAACAATGATGTTGTCACTTTTAATTGCTCATGTGGTGCTGTGTACTACATGTTTAGAGATATTGTTTAGAGATCAATGAAAGTTAGCCATTGTTGGCCTGATTTTAAACATTTTTAAGTGGCTCAGAGAATCTTAGGAGCAGATGTAGACAAAATAAAGTTAGCATCTTTTAAAAATAGAAAAAATATAGAGACATACAATCTATACAATTTCTTAAAACAAAAAAAAAATAAATTATCACTACTTGTTCTTTGTGAGAAAAACAATGTGAGATAGAATTGCACTAGTTCGAAGTTTTTATTTTCTTAACACTTTTTAAACACCAGATATGACCCTAGCAATAAAGGAGCATTATTAAGAGCAGAAACAGAATTTGAATTGTGAAGTTGCAGATATGTTAATATGAATTGACTAGAATGCTTCAAACCCAAGAAAGTTAATTAGGTTTTTGTGCTTGACATTTATGTGCAGAAATTTTGGAAACAAAATTATGAGCAAAGAACAGATAGTTTACAATCTCAACAGTTGCAAAATAACATTTAAGATGTAAACTCCCCAGAATATTGTTTTGGAATTCATTCTTAATTCATACCTACATACCTCTCATTCAGAAATAAGAACAAGTTGTATAGAGGAAATGTATTTGTTTATTTAAACCTTTTATTTGGATCATAGAGATTGTTTTTTGATATTTTCGTGTTTCCCCGAAAATAAGACCCTGTCTTATATTTTTTTTAAACCCTGAAATAAGCGCTTGGCCTTATTGCCATGCACTCAAAAGCCCGATTGGGCTTATTATCAAGGGATGTCTTATTTTGGGGGAAACGGTATTGCAGGACATTTTAACTATTACAGTATATATATAGAAATTGAAGATGTGAGACATGCTATGTAGCAGGGGTGAAGTGCTACTGGTTCGGACCGGTTCGGGAGAACCGTTAGTGGACATGTGGCCTGGTTCACCGAACTGGTAGCGATGGCTGGCTGGCCACACCCCCGAACCGGTCCCCCGGTCACCGCTAGCTTGCCCTGCCCCACCCAGTCTCTTCTCTGCAGCTTGCCTGCCTGAAGCGCTGCACCCCTGATCTGCCTGCCAGGTAAGCCTGCGAAGTCGCGGCCTACCTAGCTGCCCTGCCCCCCCACCATCCCAGCCTGCCTTCCCTACTCCATTCCCCGCGGCCCACAGCCCCGACATGCTTGCCTGCCTTCCATGCAGCCTTCCCGGTGTCCCCGTGGCCAGCTTGCGAAGGCAGGCAAGCGGAAGGCCATGAGGAAGGCAGGCAAGCATGTCAGAGCTGGCCGGCTGCAGGGAAGGGAGCTAGCAGCCTTCCCGGCAGTCCCCCACGTCCGCTTGCCTTCCAAGGTCAGCGTCCAGCCCGGCCCGGCCAGTGGGTGGGTGGGCGGCCCTTGGTGGAGACACAGCTGCTGCTGCTCTGGGGCTGAGACTGAGAGGGGTGGTGGCACTCCAGGCCAGCAAGCGGATGTCCCGGGGCTGCACATGTGGCCCGGCCAGTGGGTGGGCGGCGGCCCTTGGTGGAGACGCATCTGCTGCTATGGGGTTGAGAGGGGCGGCGGCAGCACTCTGGGACGGCAGGCAGATGTCCCGGGGCTGCACATGCAGTATGTATGTGCAGCAGCCCCGGGACATCTGCCTGCCATCCCAGAGTGCCGCCGCTGCCCCTCTCAACCCCATAGCAGCAGCTGCGTCTCCACCAAGGGCTGCCCACTGCTGCTATGGGGCTGAGGGGTGGCGACGCTCCGGGACGGCAAGTGGTCCCAATCTGGGATCTCTCAGAGAGGAGGGGCAGCAGGTCCTGGCTGGGAGCTCTCGGACAGGCAGATGGATGCAGGGTTAGAGGCTAGCGAGGTGGGGTGGTGCTGGGAAAGGCAAGGCAAAGGGAGGGGGGAGGAGGAAGAGGAGGGCGGCTCAGTCTGTTTGGTGATGAAGTAGAGGAGGGGCCTGTGCGTGCCTGAGAGAGAGAGAGAGAGATGTGTGTGTGTGCTCTGTGTGTGTGTGTACACGAGCGTGCACGCGATCACCTACGAGACTATCCCTCAATCAGTGGAGCGAGGAAGAGGAAGCGGCGCTTCTTCTTTGGGGCGATGCCGCGCCCAGGGTGGGAAGGCAGAGAGAGGGCTCGGGAAAGTGTCCAAGTAGCGCGCGGCGCTGGGCGACAAGGAGCTGTCCAAAAGGGCACGCAGGGATGCGCACGGCCAGGTGCCTGGTGTTGGACCTACGAGCGCACAGGAGTTCCAGCCTGCCCGCCTGCCCTGCCACGAGGTGGGTTGGTGGGTGGGTGAGTGAGTGGCTGGGAGGAGAGAATGATTGACAGCCGAGCGGGCGGAAAGCTCTGCCATGCCGAACTGCCCGTGAGCGGCGCGGCGACGGTGTCTTGTTGGGGAAGAGCCCGAGGTGCCGCTTGCAGCTGCCTTCCAAAGCCACGCCTCTCCCCACATTGTTGTTTTGTGGCTCGGTCGGGGAGTCAGTCCGTCTTGCTAGAACCATAAACAGAGCGGTGTTTGTTTGGCATGGCTGCTGTGACCTCACCTCAAGCCATGGTCTGCTTTGGAAGACTTTTAGGGGGTTTAGGGGGTTTAGCGCGCCTTAGACACTTGGATGACTTTGGGCCAACCCAAAGAAAGAGGAGGGGGCAAGGGCAAGCTGTGGTGGCGGCGCTCTGGGACGGCAGGCAGATGTCCCGGGGCTGCTGCACATGCGCACCGCTGCCGCCGCCGCCCCTCTCAGCCCCATAGCAGCAGCAGCAGCTCCACCAAGCATGGAGGGCTGCGGCCTGCTTGCCTTCCCTCCGCCTTGGGTTCAGCTCCCTGCATCCAGCCCATGACAGGGGATGCGCCGCTGCCGGGCTGGGCCACCCACCCTCCCAGAGCACTTTCTTCCTTCTCCCACCGCCGAGAGAAAGAAAGAAAGAAAGAAAGAAAGAAAGAAAGAAGGAAGGAAGGAAGGAAGGAAGGAAGGAAGGAAGGAAGGAAGGAAGAAGAAAGAAAGGAAAGAAAGAAAGAAAGAAAGAAGAGAAGAAAGAGAAGGAAGAAAGAAAGAATGAGAAAGAAAAGAAAGAGGAAGGAAAGAGAGAGAGAAAAGAAAGAGAGACAAGAAAGAAGAAAGAAAGAAAGAAAGAAAGAAAGAAAGAAAGAAAGAAAGAAAGAAAGAGAAAGAAAGAAAAAGAGAAAGAAAAGAAAGAGGAAGGAAAGAGAGAGAAAAAAGAAAGAGAGACAAGAAAGAAAGAAAGAGAAAAAGAAAGAAAGAAAAAAAAAAAGAAAGAAAGAAAGAAAGAAAGAAAGAAAGAAAGAAAGAAAGAAAGAAAGAAAGAAAAAGAAAACTTATGACCACAATTGAGCCCAAAATTTTGGTTGCTAAGCAAGAGCATTATTAAGTGAGTTTCACCACATTTTACAAGTTGGCCACGTCCACCCGGTCACATGACCACCAAGCGACGCCCACAGAACCAGTAGGGAAAATTTTTAGATTTCACCACTGCTATGTAGTATATATTATCTACCACAATGTTAGGACATTTAGTCTTTGGAATATACATACTATGAAAGACATTTCTACAGCAACAATAAGTATTTCATCCCACCTTCAATAACTACTACTTCCTCCATTTCTCATGATGTCATATTGCATCAAACATTTATGAAGATGGAAAGCTGAAATTGTATATACCCACATGGATGACTTCCTGTAAATTTCTTTTGCTGTGGAGTACAGGACATGGATAAAATGATAACTTATTTACAATCTGGAAAAAACAAAAGTAATGCATTATATAGTACAGAAGCATAAAATAATCTTGTTCCAGTCATTGTATTTCTAGATTATCATAGGCTGTATTCAAATTTTGCTCACATTAATTCCAGCCCTAGGGTTAACCAAATTTGCATAATCTAATTTTAGAAACTGCTTCTTGTGTGAAAATGCAGTTGTGCTATATTTCATAGTTATATTTTTTCCTGAATTCCTTTGTTTTCAGTTGCCTATCTCTCTGCTAGATAACAGATTTGAATTTAATGATTATCATATTTGGCAGTGAGCACATCCATTTGCATAAAATATTAGCTTACGAGGGTAACCATATCATTAGGCTTTCTATCTTAAGCTTTTATACGTTCTTACAAGGTTGCTATAAATAGTACATCTGCTTTCTAAAACAACGTTCATTGCAATTCCCGGGGGGGGGGAGAGAAGGGGGTTGTTAAGGAGTGGTATACAATCCATGGTGGAAGAATAAATAGAAACCACACCAGAGATTCATATTGATTTCAAAGCCCAAATAGTACTAATCATAGTCTTCAGAGTTAGTATATCTACAATATATGCACTCCAAATGTCTAGAATAGCCTCTTCCATCTATAAAATGGACAATAATTGAGTGGCATCATAGAGTGAGAGCGTTGGTCCTACCTGATATGCCCTTTCTCGTGGGTTGGAGCTAGCATTCAGAGTGGGTTGTCTCGTCCAATCAGGATGAGGACTGAGTCTGTCAATCAAATTTACTGCTCCGTCCGCCATCTTGTTACCCAGTTAGATGAAGCTGAAGAACAGGCTCGACGTGGAATGACGCCAACCGGAACCAACGAAGGCCAGCAAAAAAGGGGTCAACCAGAAGACCATCTGAGTGCTGTCAAGACTGTGGAAGAAATAAAAAGAGAAAACAAACTACAACAGAAATAATAAGGGCAGGGCTGAATGCTAGCTCCAACCCACGAGAAAGGGCATATCAGGTAGGACCAATGCCCCTTCTCCATTGTGGTTGGAGCTAGCATTCAGAGTGGGACATACCAAAGCCAATAAGGTCCCCCGGACAGTCCAAAACAATAAAAGGGTAGACCCCTCCGGATCGTACCCGCCAATGACTCTCAAGAGGAATCCCCAAGAGCATGCTGCAACACATGGTGTCCAAAGGTGGCATCCGCCGACACGAAAGAATCAATTTTGTAATGCCGAATAAACTGCGTCGGCGACGCCCAGGTAGCCGCACGGCACACCTCCTCCAATGAGGCCCGTGTCGTCCAGGCTGCAGATGCAGCCGCACTCCGTGTAGAGTGCGCCATGATGCAGTCCGGTCGGGGACGGCCGGAAAGATCATACGCCTGAGCGATCGCCACACGAATCCACCTGCCAATAGTAGTCGATGATGCCCGCAACCCAAGGGAGCGAGGAAGGAAACCGACCAGCAGAGCTTCGGACCGCCGAAATGACAAGGTCCTGTCGATATAAATCCGGAGAGCTGTCCGAACATCCAGAGTGTGCCACTGCCTTTCGCGGGGGGTACGCGGATTGGCACAAAAGTCAGGAAGAATCAGCTCTTGCGAACGGTGAAAATCCAAGTTGACCTTCGGCACAAAGGATGGGTCGAGGCGCAGGATGACCCTGTCTGCATGAAATGTGCATTAGTCTTGGCGCACAGAAAGAGCGGAGAGTTCCGAAATGCGGCGAGCAGACGTGATGGCCAGCAAAAAGGCCACTTTGAAGGAGAGCAAACGAAGCCCTGCCGACTGCAAAGGTTCATACAGAGGCCCCATGAGAGACTGAAGAACTAAGGGAAGGTCCCAGATCGGAAACCTGTGGACCACTGGGGGGCTGAGCAGGGAAGCCCCCTTCAGGAACCGCCGGATTGTAGGAAAGTGGGCCAAGGATGCAGAATGCCCACAAGACAATGCGGACGACAGCGCTGCCACCTGCCACCAGAGAGTATTAGGTGAGAGGCCCATGGACAGCCCCTTCTGCAGAAAACATAGAATCTTGGGTATCGGCACTCGCAAGGGGGAGAGACCCTTGGAAAGACACCAATAGCAGAACACTCTCCACGTCGCAGAGTAGATACGGTTTGTGGATGGGTGCCAGGAAGCTTGGATGGTGTCTATAACATCCGCATCATAGTCTAAGTGGCGGAGAGATCCCCGCTCAACCGCCAAGCGGTCAACTGCAGCCAGCGAACGTCCGGGTGAAGAACCTCCCCCTGGCTGAGAAGATCCAGCCTCGACGGGAGCCTCCACAGAGGCGTGATCGACAGGGCCTTGTGGTCCGCAAACCAAGCCCTCCGAGGCCAATGCGGAGCCACCAAAATGACCTCTGCCCTGTCCTCCAAAACCTTCCGAACCACTCCGGGTATCAGAGACAGGGGTGGGAAGGCATATAAGAGGACGCGGGGCCAGGGAGTCCGAAGAGTGTTGGCACACTCTGCCCCCCTGGATGGAAAATGGGAATAAAACCAGAGAAGCTGGGCGTTCGCCGGCGTGGCAAACAAATCGATGAGGGGCAGACCAAAGCGAACCATCAGGGCATGGAAAACATCTGGATGCAGGCGCCACTCCGTCAGATCTAACTTCGAGCAGCTGAGCCAGTCTGCTTGCTTGTTGGCCTCCCCTGAAATGTGCTCTGCCGTGAGGGACAGCAAGCGGCGCTCCGCCCACAGGCTGAGCCTCATAGCCTCTGTCATCAATGCTCGGGACCAGGTCCCCCCCTGCCTGTTCACATGGGCCTTGGCCGTCACATTGTCCGTAAGGGCAAGCACATGAGACCCTGAAAGCAGATGATGAAAATGCTTGAGGGCAAGGAAGATAGCCTGGAGCTCCAATAAGTTGATTGGGCTATCGGCTTCCTCCGGAGACCAGTGCCCCTGCGCTACCAGACCAGCATGAACCCCCCAACTGGAGAGGCTGGCATCCGTCATAACAATGGTCCTGGCCGGCGGATGGAAAAGGGACCCCCTGGAGATAGCTGGGGAGAGCCACCAGGACAGGGAGCGTCTGACCCGAGGAGGGACCAGCACCTTGATCAACGAAGACCCTCTGCCCGATTTCTGAAAAAGCAAAAGGAACCATTGAAGTTCCCTGGAGTGCAGGCGTGCCCAAGGTGTAATGTCAATGCACGAGATCATCTTTCCCAGAAGTGTGGACAAGAGAGCCAAAGAGACTGTAGGCTCCCGTTGGATCCGAATTACAATGTCCTTAATGCTGTCCTGCCGCTCCTGAGAAAGATAGACCCTGCACTCCAGGGAGTCAATGAACATTCCCAAATGAGAAATAGAAGTGGAAGGGGAGAGGTGACTTTTTGCCAAATTAACAGAAAACCCGTGGTGCCGTAAGGTGTCAATTGTTACCTGGAGATGATGCACCGCTAGGTGCTGAGATGAGGCTTGCACCAAGATATCATCCAGGTAACACTGGACACGCACGGGCAGGGACCTAAGGTGAGCTTCCAAAGCTGCCAGCACTTTGGTGAACACCCTAGGGGCTGAGGACAGGCCGAAGGGAAGGGCCCTGTACTGGAAGTGCCTACCTGCATAACAGAACCGGAGGTACTGTCTGTAATCCTTATTAATAGGAATATGCAGGTAGGCTTCTGTCAGGTCTAAGGAGGCTAAAAAATCACCCCGCCGAATGCACCCCAGAATGGACCTCAAGGAATGCATCTTAAACCTGCAATATGTTATATACAGGTTAAGATGCTTGAGATCCAAGATAGGGCGCCAACCCCCCGAGGATTTGGGAACCAAAAATAAAATAGAATAAAACCCGGAACCCCGTTGGTCCAGAGGGACAGGCTGAATGGCTCTGATGTCCAGCAAATGCTGGACCGCCCCATCCATCCGGGCCCGTTTAGCAGGAACCCCGGAAACGGGACACGGGAGAAAAAATCTGGGGGGAGAAGAGGAGAATTCCAGCTCCAGGCCAAAACGAACGGTCCGCCGGACCCAGGAATCCCGGGTCATCTGGTCTCACCTGTCAGCAAAAAGGGACAATCTACCCCCAATGGGAAGGGCAGAGTCCAGGCTAACGGGACCTACGGAAGGACCGAGAACCCCCTCCCCGGTATGGACGTTTGAATGGCCTTCCCCTACCGGATCTGTCTTGATGGAACTGCTTGGACCCGTACTGGCCCTGGGGCCGGGGGAGGCTGGAACCTGGTCAGCTGAACGAAAGGGCCGCCAAGCGTAAGGGAACTGGTGGAAGGCACCCTTTCGAGAAAAGGAGGGGAGGACTTTCCTACGATCCCGAGACTCAACAAGAATGGGCTCCAAAGAATCCCCAAACAGCTGTTGGCCCTGGATGGGAGCAGAAGCCAGGCGCCACTTATGTCTCACATCAGCAGACCACTGTCGTAGCCAATGTAGTCGACGGGTGACGACGGACACAGCGATCGCCTTGGATGCAAAATGGGAGGAACGCAGAGAGGCATCCGCTGAGAACTGCGTCGCTGTGATGACCTTGTTGAGATCCTGTTGAGTCCTCAGGTCAGAAGGGGCCACCTGCTCCTGAATCTGCCACAGCCAAATCAGGGATGTGCGTGCGAAAAACGACGCAGAAGACGAAGCCCTAACCGCCCAGGCCGCAGCCTGGTGAGCCTTCAGCAGAGACTGCTCCATACGGTGCTCCTCCGGTTTCAGGAGCTCCTCCGCCTCCCCTGGCAGCGCATTAGGGGAGTATAAGGCTGTCACAGGAGCGTCCACCGAAGAAGGGTTCAACAAAGACGCCAGACCAGGGTCAACATTGAAATATCTCCTATCCATTGATGATGGCATAGGCCCTGAGGCCGGCGCTGACCACTGTCGCTGTACGATGTCGACAAACAATTGCGGAGCTGGGACGACCTCAAGCTCTGGCAAATGTTCCACAAAAAGAGGGTCCTGTAAGGAGGAAGAACCCTCTGACAGCACTGGAGCAGGGCTAGGCAGACCCGCGGCGTTACGGGCCTTAAAAAGCAACGACTTAAACAAAGCCGGAGGTAAGAGACCCGAGGACACCGGGTGTTCTGGAAGGAGACCCTCATCCTCTGACAGGGTTAACTCCTCATACTCGCCCTCTTCCAAGAGAGGATCCTGGTCGCCGTCGCTGGAAGCGGAGGAATACCTGTCCGGACTATGGGAATGGTGAGGGGCTCTAGCTGAGTGCAAAGGTGGAAAGGACCTGGAAGGGCAGTCAGGATACACTGAATCCGGATGAGCGAGGTGATGAAGGCCCGCCAGCCCCTGTTGCACTGCCACTGCTATGATAAACTGCAGATTGGCAGGATCAATCACCGCAGTTGGAACTGCAGCCATCGGACCCACAGGAAAAACGCCCCCGTGAGCGGCTGGAGGAGGAACAGGGGGAGCCTGCAAGCCAGAAACAGCGGGTGCAGTAGCAGTCGTTGTCAACGAAGTGGTAGCGGCGGCTGCGACGGAAGTAGCAGCGACTGCCGCTGGTCCAGCGGCAGAAACAGTTAGGTGCCATGGAGACTGCGACCGGAGGCATCAAAGGCACCGCCGTAGCCAGAGAAGGGTGCTTGGCAGGATTAAGGAACCCAACTGAGCCCCAAACGTTATCAGCAATCAGATGCAGACCTGGACGGTCCAAGGCCAACTGATCCCCTTGGCCGGCATCCAGCTGATGTTGTTCCCCCGGGGGGCATGTGCCCCACGGCGCGTCTCAATGCGCTCACTAACGTGCGAAGGTTGAGACTGGGCCCGACGACTCCTGGAGGGCGGAGGGGAATTATCCCGACCTGAATCGTCCCTAGGAGACTTCCTTTGCCTCTTGCCAGGAGGCTTACTCGCTGTAGCCGAATAGCAGGGGTTGGCCATAATGGGCAGGACGTCAGAGCAGGAAAACATCAGTTAAAATGGCCACCGGGTAGAACACTAGTCTCGAGGACGATCAAAATGGCCACCGTGAACGAAATCAGCAGCCTGAGGTTGCTCAAAATGGCCACTGCAAGCGAATCAGCAGCTAATGGCCCGTAGTGTCTGTAGCTGAAGCGTTCGGGCGCGAAAAACAATCAGTGCCAAAGTGCTGACCAAGGGCAAGCCCAAAACAGTCTAGGCACACTCTGCTGGCCGGCTCTGACAGTTCTTAGTGAGGGGGGGACGATCGCAAGTGAGCAAGCCCGACAAGCAATCCCACACCCCTCGCAGCCAAGCAGAAAGAAGCGGAAGGGGAAAGGAACGTCCCAACCACCCGCCCTGCAGCCTGGGGCTAACGGGCGCCTCGGAGCATAAACCAGAAGCAGAGCAGCAAGACTCACGGGGAAGAACGATGACAAAGCCGGCTGCAAAGGCCGATCCCCGGCTCCACACTTCTCTTCTTTGTAAGTGAAAGTCCAGCCGACGCTCCGGTACTGAGGGCCGATCACAAGGCCCTCAGAGCCCAAGCGCAAGCGCTGTCAAAGGGCTCCTCCACTGACAGCCGTCAGCACAGCAAGGGCAGCTGCCCGAACGCCTAAGCCTCCCCTGACAGCTGATGACAAGGTACAGGAGAAGGCAATCACAGAAGAGAAAGATCACTGTGTCAGATATCAAAACGATTGAAAGCTAGCACTCAGAGATGACCAGAACCAGGTCTCGCCTCACTGAGGACTGAGTCTAACTGGGTAACAAGATGGCAGACGGAGCAGTAAATTTGATTGACAGACTCAGTCCTCATCCTGATTGGACGAGACAACCCACTCTGAATGCTAGCTCCAACCACCATGGAGAAGAGCAACAAAGATGATTAGGGGACTGGAGGCTAAAACATATTAAAAAACGGTTTCTGGAATTGGGTATGTCTAGTTTAATGAAAAGAAGGACTAGGAGTGACATGATAGTGTTCCAATATCTCGGGGCGGCCACAAAGAAGAGGGAGTCAAGATATTCTCCAAAACACCTGAGGGTAGGATAAGAAGCAATGGGTGGAAACTAATCAAGGAGAGAAGCAACTTAGAACTAAGGAGAAATTTCCTGACAGAACAATTAATCAGTGGAACAACTTGCCTCCAGAAGTTGTGAATGTTCCAACATTGGAAGTTTTTAGGAGGAGGTTGGATAACCATTTATCTGAAATGGTATAGGGTTTCCTGCCTAGGCAGGGGGTTGGACTAGAAGACCTCCAAGGTCCCTTCCAACTCTGTTACTCTTGTCTTGTTCTTTGTATTAGTAGAGAGAAAGCATGAAGATGGATGGATGTTTAATCCTTCCCCAAATGGCTACAGTATTACTCTATGGTGTGTGCCGCACATGCATATGTGACTGTATAGATACACACATACACACACACACACATACACCATACACACACACACACTATATACATAGCAACTCTGGGTGGTTTACAATTGTTAAAACATTTTAAAAGAACAAAGGAGGAACCCACACAAAAGAACAACAATGGCAAAAATTTAACCCAAGTGAAGTGAACAGAAAGGAAGAAAAGGGCATTAATATCTTCTCAAAATCCTGAGTGAAAAGACAAATCTTTAACCCTTCAAAATACTAGCAGGGTGATAGCCATTCAATTCCTGGGCAAATTTCATTCCATAATGCTTCTTTATGAAGTTAACTTCTAAGTAAATACAATGA
This sequence comes from Thermophis baileyi, assembly GCA_003457575.1. Lineage (NCBI taxonomy): Eukaryota > Metazoa > Chordata > Lepidosauria > Squamata > Dipsadidae > Thermophis > Thermophis baileyi. Next base: position 977,085 of record QLTV01002446.1, read on the forward strand.
TCTAATTAATGAATCTGTTGTAACCATTGTTGTCCAAGACATCCAGCAGGCACCTTTCCTGATCCTTAATGTATGAAATTCTCCATAGCAATGCTGTAAATTAGTTTAGGGGCTACCAGCATATAAAATGTGTAAAATCAGATGTGCCAATTCTCAAACCAGAAAGTAATAAAAATGATCCTCAGAAGGACTGCTTTGGGGATTATGTTCAGTTACTATGTAAAAGACCTGATCTACTGCATGGTCCTAGATTATTAGAAATTATGGTAGAAATCCAAAATAATATAGCCCTCCTGGAGTGATTATGGAGGATTATGAAATTATGATTATTACCTTTTCATAAGAAATTATAAAAAAATTAGGAAAATCCTTTTCATAAGAGGTTACCATATCACATATGGCTTTGTATAGGTCAACCAGGAAAATAAGTCCCTTTCCCTTACAATCATAGCTCAGTGATTGCGAACCTTTTTCCCCTCGGGTGCCGAAAGTGTGTGTACACACGCACTAGCGCGCATGCGCATGCCCACACCCATAATTCAATGCCCCCCGCCCCCTGCGCATGCATGTGCAACCACCTCTGCACTGACCTGTCCCCTGCACATGCATGCACAACCCTCCCTGCGCATGCATGCATGACCCCCCTGCGCCCTGTTTTGGGCCTAGCAGGCCTCCCTGAAGCCTCCGGAGGCTGGAAACGGCCCATTTCCCGACTTCCGGTAGGCCCTCCCCAGGCTCCAGAGGCTTTCCTGGAACCTGGGGAGGGCAACAATGGCCTCCCCCGCCCCCCTGGAGGCCCTCTGGAGGCTGAAAACACCCTCCCAGAGCCTCTGCGCAAGCCCTGTACTTACCTGGCATCCAAAACGGGCCGCGTGGAGACTCCTGGGAGGGGAGGGGCGGTGTGGGCGGAGCCAGCCAAAAATCAGCTGGCCGGTGCGCGCATGTGCACTAGAGCTGAGCTAGGGCAACGGCTCGTGTGCCCGCAGATATGGCTCCACATGCCACCTATGACACGCATTCCATAGGTTCGCCATCACGGAGTTAGATCAATGGCAGAAATTATGGGATAGAAACTATAAATTAACAATGTCTACTGCATACAAAGAAAATCTTTATAAAATGTTTTATAGATGGCATTTTCCGCCTTCAAGATTAGCAAAGATGTTTAAGAATAAATCTGCAAAATGTTGGAAATGTCATCGGACACCTGGTTCATACTATCATACGTGGTGGACATGTCAAAAAGCAAAAAAATATTGGACAAAAATACATACATGGCTGGAAAAAATGATAAAACAACATATAGACTTGAAACCAGAGACCTTTTTGCTGGGCATTTTACCAGACAAGTATAATAAAGGAAATGTATATCTGATTTTACATTATTAACAGCAGCGAGAATAGTATTTGCACAATAGTAGAAAAGTGAAGAGATTCCAACAGATGAAGACATGATTAGAAAAATATTAGAATGCGCAGAAATGGACAAGCTAACACTTACAATTAAGGGAAAGAAAGAAACAGAATATTTTTTGACTTGGGACTTATTTTATCAATGCCTAGCTGACAAAAATAGGAGCTAGAAACAGGGAAATATATGGAAGGATCAGTGATACAAGGAAGATGTGTTAAATTGGTTAAACAAATAGTATGATTATTATTGGTATTAATATTAGTATAATTGATACAAATGCAATGAATATTGTTGTAAATACTTTGTTTATTACTTCCTAAAATGATTTGTACCCAGACAACACACTGTTCAACTGAAGTTGAAATTTTTATATACTATAAAATAAAATAAAAACTTATTACAATAAATAAATAAATAAATGGTCATTTTGCAATTTCCTCTGGTTTTTCCAAAGTTTTAAAATTTTGTCCTTCATGAGGAAAATATGAAGCAGTTGTGTCATATCTCCCCATGAAGGATTGTGACTATTAATAATAGACTGAAGGGTTCTAATGACTGCTTGGGGGTCCGACTGAAATGAGGGGGCATCCTTTTTCCATATTACAAAGTCAGAAAGGGGTGTGGGTAAAAATGTATTCTACCTGGCCCCTGCCTCCCCGGGGATGGGCTTTTGCAGCAGGGGAGCCATGAGTTTGGCTCTTGTCTTGTTGCTCGTGGATGTGCTATCTGTCCCTAACTGGTGCTCCTGTTTCTTCCCCCTTCTTGGTTTCTGGTCTCGATAACTCTGCCCAATAGTACCAGTATGGTATGTGGGAGGGCTTTAACTTAGGCCTTAGTGCTTTTAAAATCCCATAATCAAAGGTACCATTTTCTGTCCAAATCAACCCTACTGAACAGGGTCCATTCCTTGCAAAGTTTTCATAGAATTTTTTTTTTATTGGCCAAGTGTGATTGGACACACAAGGAATTTGTCTTGGTGCATATGCTCTCAGTGTACATAAAAGAAAAGATAAGTTTGTCAAGAATCATTTTTCTTTCTCATACTTACATCCTCAAAAAATTTCAGTTCTTATAATGCATATCATATTTATCTCAATCATTTAAACAACTTATCTTCCTTAATATGTCCAAATTTATTTTCATCCATCTTTACCATTTTCATCTACTATTATAACACTTAATACTAAACTCTTATATAAATACCTTGAACTAATCATTTATGTAAAGTTAATATCTAAATATCAATACTATTATAATATATCTTTTATACCTCTCTTATTTTCTTAACCTCCTACTTTTCATTCATCCATTCTCATTCTGTCTCTCCAGTGTTCCCTCTTTTATACTCTTTCCTTT
>QLTV01002446.1:990238-1008008 GCA_003457575.1 Thermophis baileyi
TCCTAATTGCATCTGTAAATCTTTTCGTGCATTTTTGCCTCTTTTCCCTTTAACTGGTGTTACAGTAGAAGGAACAGTTTTTATTGTACTGAGGGAGGAAAATAAGGAAAAAAAATCTGTCTCTGCCTACCAGCATCCATCGGTATTCATCTGGCTAGGGTCCTGTCAGTGTGTGAGGGAGTTGAGGGGAAACTCAAACAGTATTTGCTGTGTGAGCAAGAAGGAGACAGGAAGGAGTCTGTGCGTGGTTTAGCTCAACTGTTCTGTAGTAAAGCTGCTTGCTGCTGTGAAAGCAAAAGCGAAACTGAAACTCCTCTGCTTGTGTTTTGCATTTGGATCAGATTTCTTTTCAGGTGGGGTGCGGGGAGTAGAACTCCTTAGCATCAGAGCTTGTTAATATTAATATAAGAAATACTCATGCTGCGATGGTCATTTTGAAAAATCCTTTCTTAGTGAGCACCGAGAAGCCAAGAGGAACATACGTGGCAAATTTCAAGTTTGTAGGCTTTACGGTTCTGGAGATTTCGTGATTAATGTGTGAGTGGTTTTCACTTTTATATATATAGATTCTCTTTAGAGAATTTGTATGTAAAATATAAAAATTAAAATATTTTAATGTAGTAATAGATATATTTTAAAATACTATATCCATATAGTATCCATATCTAATAATATATGTAAAACTCTTAATCCACCATTAGGTTTGTTGTTGTAGCAATAATATAGTGACCATATATAATTGTGCCTCAGTCTCCTTATTAGAATGCAACCAGAAAATACTGGAAATTTGAATTGCAGTATTCCAAAACAGGAAAAAGCAGAATTCCATAGGCTAAAGTGGCAAGTAGTGTGACCTCTCCTTACCTTCAACAGTAGACACCTGGCTTCTGTAAACCAAAATGGAATGGAACCCTAAGTACTAATACATTGCTAATATCTGTATTATTCTCTGATGGATCTCTCCTGCTTTAGAACCAGACTTCCTCCAATATCCTCATTATTGTGTAGTGCATTGATGGTGAACCTTTTTTTGTTCGGGTGCCAAAAGGGCGTGCGGGCTTGCGATAGCGCGGGCGTGCCCACACCCATAATGCAATGCCTCCCCACACATGTGTGCACAACCCCCGTGCTGCCCCCCCTGCACATGTGCGTAGGACTCATTGAAGCCTCCAGAGCCTGTGGATGGCGAAAAACAGATTCCAGCTGATTTTCTGCCTTCCGGAGCGTGGGGTGGAGGTCGTTTTCACCTTCCCAGGCTTTAGGAAAGCCTCCGGAGCCTGTGGATGGTGAAAAATGGACCCAATGGCCCAACCGGAAGTTCGGAAACGAACTTCCTGTTGGGCCGTTGGGCCGTTTTCACCAGTGGTGAAATCTAAAAATTTTCCCTACCGGTTCTGTGGGCGTGGCTTGGTGGTCATGTGACTGGGTGGACATGGCCAACTCGGTGTCACTCACGTCAAGGGGTACCTCGCCTGGCCCCTCCCTTCCCAGCCATTCCTTGTCACACCCAGCCTCAACATATTTATAGTTCTGTAAAAATGTTCACCTTTTTTCGACTTTATTATCTACATACTATAGATGTACTTTCATGGACCACTGAAAGGAGGAAATGGCTCACATGCTTTGCCCAAGAGTGTGATAGGCAACAGGCGTTTAAGGGGCTGCCACAAAGAAGCGGGGGGGCAATGTATTTTCCAAAGAAGCAGAATACAAAACAAGAAGCAATGGATGGAAATTGAACAAAGAGAGAAGCAACCTAAAACTAAGGAGACACTTCCTGATAGTGAGAACAATTAACCAGTGGAACTGCTTGTTTCCAGAAGTTCTGGGTGCTTGATCACTGGAGGTTTTTAAGAAAAGACTGGACAGCCATTTCTCTGAAATGGTATAAGGTCCCCTCCAAAGTCCCTTCTAAGTGTTATTTTGTTATTCTGACACCTTTCCCAGGCCCTCCACTCAGATCCAAAATGTGGCTGTGATAGTTGATCAGAGCTCCGCTGTTTTTTATGTGCAACAGTTTAGGATCAGAGCTAAGTTAGTTGCCTTTCTATTAATACATAATCCTTAAAATGGCTCTCCTGTAGGGACCCTGCATGGTCTAATTCAGAGGTCCCCAACCTTTCTGGCACCAGAGACTGATTTCATGGAAGACAATTTTGTGGTAAATTAAATAGTGGGTGGGCCATGCATGGAGTAAAATAAGTGTGGGATTGTTACTTAAGGCCTGCCACCAGATGATTTTGCTCCAGTCCAGATGAAAATCAGAATAAACACACAGGGAAGACTTCACTAGAAAGGGCTTTCTTTTGCTCCAGGAGAAAATCAGAATAAAGAACTGGAAAAGCCTTCACAGGAAGAGCTTGCAGCTTGCAACATTTTAATGAGGTGATAATTGCTCTTGGCTGAACACCCAGACATCTCATTAAAGCTAGTATTCCTTTCCCTGCTTGGGGGGGGGGAGAGGAAAAAAGTGGCAAAAAGTGTCAGTTTATTATTCTATCTCATTTGCTGTTTCTTAGCTCAGCTGAGGCTCCGCTCTGCCACGTGAATTAGCTGAGCTAATAAACAACAGAATATAGGAGATGTGAAAGGAGGGGGAGGGCAGGTGGGCGGGGCTAATCAAAATTTTCCCTACCCGGACGCCAGAACCAGTCAGAACCAGTAGCATTTCACTCCTGGTTTTCACCCTCCCCAGGCTTCAGGAGGCTTTCCTGAAGCCTGGGGAGGGTGAAAAATGGCCCAACCGAAAGTTCATTTCCGAACTTCCGGTTGGGCCGTTGGGTCCGTTTTTTGCCATCCACAGGCTCCGGAGGCTTTCCTGAAGCCTAGGGAAGGTGAAAATGACCTCCCCCCGCCCTCTGGAAGGCAGAAAATCAGCTGGCCAGTGCGCACATGTGCACTGGAGCTGACATAGGGCAACGCCTCACGTGCCCTCAGATATGGCTCCATGTGCCACCTGTGGCACGCGTGCCATAGGTTCACCATCATTGGTGTAGTGGGCTTCAGCAGGCAAGAAACAGACCATAATAGATACAACAACATTTATTGACTGAAAACTGGAACTGAGGAACTGCAGGCAAATCCCTGTAATTTATACTCTGGGCCCACAGGGCCTTAACCAATCATAATACTTGAAAAAGCCTGCCCAAATATGAATGTTCTAAGTTTCCCTCCAAAACACTTGGAGTTAACAGTTAGGGTCATCTAAAGGTTAGTTTCACTTTAGCAGGGCTTAACACAACTATATATATTCAATACATAACACCTCTCCCCCCTAGGATAGTTCTTACCCTCAGTCTGTTCAATATTCATAGTCTTTGAGATAGGCTGGGGCAGTGGTGGGTTGCTACCGGCTTTACAACCGGTTCGCTGAGTGCGCGCTTCGCTGCACACTTTGCTGCGAGTTCAGAGGAAATAGAACTTCCGCATTGCAAACTAGGCAAGGAGTACGGAAAACAGCTGTGGAGCGGCAATTCAATCTGCCGCCCCTGATCAGCTGGGCTTCAGAAGCAGAGATAAAGGTCAGTATAACCCAGGGGCAGGCAGGCGGGCCCACTTTCACGGATACAGAGAACCGGTTCTCTCTCGGCTTGGAGTCAGAGCTACCAGTTCTAAAGAACCAGTCCGAACTGGCAGAAACCCACCATTGGGCTGGGGGCCCACGGATCCTGGTGGACTGCCACAATGTTACTGGAGAGTCCTGTTTAAGTGGAGTATTGTCCATCTCCAATTGGACAGAGTCTTGATGGCTGTTTTGGTCTCCCTTGAGTGGCAGCAGCTCTACAGCCCTTGGTACCTCCATTTCTCCAGAGACAGCCACGGGTGGTGTAGGCAAACTCGAAGGAAAACAGTTCTCTAGTGGGTCTGATAAAGCCTTGGGATCCTCATCGGGGACTAGCCCGGCCTGCTGATGCTGTAAGTGATCAATGTAGCATCTGATTGTACGACCATTCCCCAGAATAACTTCGTATGACAAGGGGCCCGTTACCTTAGTTACCCTAGCTGCCACCAAAGGTGCCCCACTCCCATAGTTCCTGGCCCAGACCAATTCACCTGGCTGTAAGTTCCGGGGGGGGGGTTGTCTGATCTGTCTCCACCACAACTCTGTCTGGGTGCAGTCAGTCGAGCTTTGTTGTGAGCCGGCGGCCCCACCTCAGCTCCACTGGGCTGCGACCTGTTGCTGTATTGGGAGTTGTGTGTTGACACAGGAGGAAGTTCACCAGGCGGTGATTCCAGTCCCCATTCATCATCCGCTTGAGCGCCTCCTTCATAGTCCTGACCATTCGTTCGACCTGACCATTGATTGCGGAATGGAATGAAGCAGATGTTACATACCGAATCATGTTGGCGTTAAGGAATGACTGAAACTCTTCTGCCATGAATTGTACCCCATTGTCGGACACGATTACATCTGGCAGACCATGTGTGGCGAACAGCTGGCACAACTCTCAGATGACCCTGGTCATTGTCATTGATGAGACCGGTGCCACTTCCAACCACTTGGAATAACTGTCCACTACTATCAGGAACACCTGCCCCTGGAAGGGGCCCGCAAAGTCAATGTGCACGCGAGACCATGGGGCAAGTGTGGTCTCCCAGTGGTGCACTGATGCTTGTGGCATCTCTGGTCGGGTTTCTTGGCAGACCTGGCAACTCCTTACTTGATTTTCAATGTCTTTGTCCAGGCCTGGCCACCACAAGTAGCTCCTGGCTAGAGCCTTCATCCAAACAATTCCTGTGTGCCCCTCATGTAGGGAATCCAACACCTTGGAGCGAAAACTGGGTGGAATGATGACCCTGCTCCCCCACAGCACATATCCCTTGTGGGCCGACAGTTCATTTTTTCAAGAAGCATAGTGCTCAAACTCAGGGCCTGGCCAGGCCTCTGGCCATCCCCTTAACACCCAGTTGAGAACGCGGCTAAGCGTTCAGTCTGTGGTGGTTTCAGCTTCAACACCCTCTGCATGTAGGAGTGCTTCAGGCAGGTCCTGGATCGCCAGAATGCAACAAGCTGGGGCTGGATCCGGCTCAGTAGCATTAGAGGCAGTCGGCTGAGTGCATCGGCATGGCCCATTTCCTTGCCTGGCTTGTGGACTAGCCGGGACAAGTATGCAGCCATGAAAATGGACCATCATGGCATTCGCGGCGACAGGATCTGCGGTGTCTGTTTGTCAGCTGTGAAGAGACCAAGCAGAGGTTTGTGGTCTGTAAAGATGGTGAAGGTTAGTCCATATAAGAAGTCGTGGAACTTCTTGCCAGCCACTATGGCTAGGGCTTCCTTGTCTATCTGGGCATAGTTCCTTTCAGCCGATGATAACGTTCTAGAATAGTATGCAATGGGGGCCTCTCTACCATCTGGCATCCTGTGGCTTAGTATTGCCCCAATGCCATATAGCGAAGTGTCCTAGGCTAGTGTTACTGGTAGGGTTTCGTTGAAATGAGCTAGGATGGAGTCCAAGGATAGCAATGATTTTACTGCCTTGAACGCTTTGTCTTGAGTGCTCAACCAGATCCAGGGTGCTTGTTTCTCCAGTAGGCAGTGTAGCGGTTCTGCCAGGGCAGCCTTATGCGGTAAGAAGGAGTGGTAAAAATTGAGCAAGCCCAGGAATGCTTGAAGCTCCCCCTTGGAATTTGGTGTGGGGGCTTGCTGGATTGCCCTTAGCTTTGCTTCAGATGGGTGGATTCCGGCAGCATCGATGCGGAAACCCAGGAATTCTGTGGATTCCATGCCGATCTGGCACTTTTCCCTCTTGAGTTTTAGGCCTGCCTTGTGGAAACATTGGAGCACTGTGCGGAGATGTTCCATCAGGACTGCCACTGATTCCCCCGCGATCAGGACGTCATCAAAGTACAGGCAGACACTGGGAATGTTCTTCAGTGTTCGTTCCATAATACTTTGGAACAACCCTGGTGCTATGCTTACCCCAAACTGCAAGCGGCGCACTCGGAATGCACCCCTGTGTGTGACTATTGTTTGTGCTTCTGCGGTAGCATCGTCTACCGGTAGCTGCTGGTAGGCCTGGGCGAGGTCTAGCTTAGCGAAGATTCGGCCTTCCTGGAGCGAGGCGAGGGTGTGGCTTATCACTGGTACAGGGTAAGCATGCTGCTGTAGTGCCTTGTTTATGGTGCACTTGTAGTGCCCGTTAGGCTTAACTGGGGTCACTATGGGAGTCTCCCAATGGCTACAGTCGACAGGTTGGAGCACTCCCTGCTGTACCAGCTTGTCTAGTTCCGCATCAATTTTTGGCTTCAATGCAAAGGGAACCCTGCGCGGTTTTAATCGGATTGGAGTTACTGCTGGATCAAGGTTGAGTGAAATGGGTGCCCCTTTGTATTGTCTCAGCTCAGTGCTGAATACGTCAGCATATTGTTGGCATACCGCTTCTAGATCAGCTATTTGGGTTCAATGGATGCCCATTACCCAGATGCCCAGAGCCTCAAACCAGTCCAGTCCTATGACGCTGGTGCGCGGCCCTTCTATCACCACTAGGGGACCCTCAAACTCTCTGAATTGTACTCTAATGGTAGCTTTGCCCCTTATGGGAACACGGCGATTCTGGAAGTCCGTTAGCACTAAGCTCGATGATTTGAGCAGGACCCGCCATCAGCTATGTTTGCAAATGTGGTCGAAAGTCATGGAGGAGATAATGGACAGGGCCGATCCAGTATCTAGCTCCATGGAGCATGGGACCCCTTGAAGTTGTAGTTGGAGTCTTATCTTTTCTTTGATGGGATGTTGGGCCCCTGTGTGTTGGATACTATGCCTTCCTGAGCAGTATTCAACTCTGTTCTGACCTGGGGGCCTTTTCCCCTGATGACTTCTGCAAACTCTGGCAATGTGCCCTTGCTTTCCACAGGCACGGCAAACTGCTGTGCGAATCTGCACTCTGCTCTTTCATGATGTCCCCCACAGCTTGCACAGCTCTGTGGGGAGTTGCTTGCTCTGTGGAGTGTGGCCATCTGGGTGGCTTTGTCCATAAGCGATTGATCTCTTCACTCTCACTGACCTCCCCCGAGCATTCTGCGGTCTCTTGGTGGATTACTGGGGGGGGGGCTGGTGTGTATTTTTGGTGGCCAGAGAGCCTTCATGGCCCCTCCAGCAGCCTTATCCGCCATGACTTCCTTCAGTGCATCTTGGAAAGTCAGTTTCTCCATGGCGAATAGGCGCTGCTGTAATTTGCTATTATGCAGGCCACAAATGAGCCTGGCTCTGAGACGGTCTTCCAGATCAGGGAACTCGCATTTTCATGAAGCTTGGCAAAGGGCTGCCACAAACACTGCTGCAGATTCCCTGGATCTCTGTTCACGTTGCTTGAATGCATGGTGCCGGGCGATGACCGAGAGTTTAGGCTCAAAATGTTCACTTAATTTTTTCTTGAGGTCTGCATAGGCCACTGTCTCTATGCTTGCTGGTGCTATCAAGTTTTCAGCGATATCAAACGTGGCTTGTCCGCAGACACATAGTAGGGTTGCTGCCTTCAGGTCGTCGTCCATGACCTGGTTAGCCCGGAGATAGGTGTCTACTCGGGAGACGTATGAGTTCCACTGTTCCGGGTGAGTAATATCGAACTCGTTGAGTCTTCCCAATTTAGCCATTTTGAGAAGGCCCCTATGGTGCTTGTTAATGCCTGTACTGCTGCGGTTGGAGCTGGGCTGCACTTAGGAGTCCTGGGAACGGATCCCTCAGGTACATCTGTGCCTCCAGTGTGTCTTACTGGCAGGCAGGGCAGGGAGCATGGTCCCACCAGGGCTCTTACCTGGTCTGATGCTCAGTGAGTTCAGTCTCTTGGTTAGCAGCAGCTCTCTCCTTTGCAGAATCCCATCCTTGTCACCACTATTGTGTAGTGGGCTTCAGAAGGCAAGAAACAGACCATAATAGATACAATATTTATTGACTGAAAACTGGAACTGAGGAACTGCAAGAAAATCCCTGTAATTTATACTCTGGGCCCACAGGGCTTTAACCAATCATAATACTTGAAAAAGCCTGCCCAAATATGAATGTTCTAAGTTTCCCTCCAAAACAGTTGGAGTTAACAGTTAGGGTCATCTAAAGGTTATTTTCACTTTAGCAGGGCTTAACACAACTACATATATTCACTCATATTATTAATATTTAGGAAACTGCTGAAAATTTACCCATACACCCACACTCCTACATATATATAGCATGCATATATACGTATACACACACACACATATATATATTTGTTTTTCTCACATGCTCATGCACACACATTCATCCATACTACTGCCATTTCATTTCATTTCTTCCATGCATTCACAGAATGTAAAGGAAGAGTTAGAATGTGTAAGCTAATTGCATAGAATTAGAAATTCTATCCATACAAATTTTCTCATTACTGGAAGCTTCTGTAACTTTGCAACGTTATGCGAAGAGAGATTGTTTTATTCCATTTAGCTGAATAACCTCCCTATCCCCGAATATATGTGATCTCATCCACCTTCATTAACTATTCTGTTTTTCAAAAGTTCTTTTATGCCACTCAAATACCCTAGGAATCCCATGTTATAAATCTGCAGGCCTTCTGACTACTTCAAAAACATTGCATATAACAGTCTAAAATATAGAAATGAGTAATTAAGGAGAAAAAGATCCTTTATACTGATGCAAAGGCATTCTTTTTTGTGCATCTAACATATTTCACAAGTGAAACTGGTTGAAATTGAATCTTGTATTTGAAGATTGACAAAGCTTTAATATTCCGAAGATAGCGTCTTCAGATGGTGCCATCTGTCTCATTCTATTGGTGTGCATATTATAGACATCTAAAATGTTTGCAGTTCTGGCTTATAACTGATTTCTCATGCCAGATGCTAAAGTGATTGTACTTGGCTTCACTGAGCAAATCAAGGAACTACAGAATTGACCCAGGGGTGGGTTCTACTTACCTTCCCCACCGGTTTGCATCGTGACGGAAGTGCATGTTTTGCACGCCACTCATGCAATTTTGCTTCAGCGCATGCTCAGTAGTTGAAAATCAGCACGAAACATATCTGAGGAGCTGATCAGCTGGGCTTCGGAAGAAGGAATAAAGGTCAGTATAAACCCGGGGGCGGGAGGGAGGGCCCACTTTCAAGCAGCAGAACAGGAAAAAACTTCCAAAAAGTAAAAAATTAAAAAAAAATTCAAAAAAAAAAAGAGATGGCGGCGCCCATGGACCGGCACTGACCGATCCGGTTCACTGACGTCACCAGCGGGTCGCTACCGGTTTGGGTGATCCGGTCCAAACCGGGAGGAACCCACCTCTGAATTGACCTTCCTAAATCCCCAGAGTAAGTATGAGAAACTTTGAGCCACCGTTTATGAAATGGATGTGCGCCAATTTTGTCATATGAAATGCTGACATATCTGACAGGTTGACTGATTATTTCAACTTCACGGAAGGAAAAAAAGACTGCTATTTAAATTATTTATTTGGTGTCTAATTAGATAGTTGAGCATAAATTTTGCTTAATTTTTACATTTACTAAGTTACATAGTTAAAGTACAAAATTTGCATAATTCACTTGCTGGTTTTGATTTTTCTCATTTAAAGAAAAGCAGGTTCGTATTGAAAAGTAATTTATTGCCAATCTCAAGGGGGAAAACCATTTTTAAAATCATGTTAGCCAGCAATACAAGAGTCTGCTTCCTTACACATTTTGCTTGTGGATCTGCACTCCTTTTGTAATTTATTGGCACAAAGGAAGCTGCATTTTATTGTTAGATAAGTTAATATTCATCCAGTACAGCAATCTCCACTGATAGACAGCAGTTTTTCATGGTATCAAACATAGATTTTCCCAACTCTGTCTGAGACATCAGTAATTAAATTTGGAACTTTCTGAATGTAAATATTATAAATTGTATTCTGAATATATTAATCTATTATTTAGTTTAATATCGGAATATGTCAGTTCATTGAATATCAGCTATATATAAGATCTTTCTATAAGCTGTTAAGGTTATATCCCTCTGTACACTATAAATGGTTCAAATAATATCATTTGATTGATATTTCAGTCAAGCCTTTTCATATATGCTTTTATTAATAATACTAATACAAAATTTATAGAAAACAGAGAAACACTGTTAACATTATTTTAGCTAACATGCAAACAAATCAGAACTGTGAATAACATAAATACTAATAAACTGTCTCACTCTTAATATATAATGTATGAAAGATAACTTAGATGCTTGTAGAACTGATTTTTCCCCATGAAGTTGGCATTATATGTTTGACAGATTGAATTTCTCAAGATGTGTTGATAGGTTGGCAAACGAAACAGTTTAGTTCCCACTTTGGTGTTATGGAGAGTTAATTTAAATTGAATTATTTTTAAATATATTTTTCTATTTCTTTATTATATAACCATTTGTATAATTTATAAGGATTGTATACCAGGGACCATTATAAGGGAGAACTATAACTGGGCTTCAGTCACTGATTAATCAAAAACAGGATATTTAAGATTCACATTATTGTATGATTTTTACAGTTTGTACCTGCAAGTAAGGAAAGGACAACTTTTTAAAACAGCCAGACATGCAAACTTGTATATCAAACTACCATGTTGCCAATAAGGAATGTGCCTATTATGCTCCTATATTATATGTAATAATACCTATGTTTCCCTTCTGTTGCTTTTCATTCTTATCAGTTTTAGTGATAAGTAATTTCTTTCTCAGTTGAGTCTTTTTATTGAAGTGCAAGTGTGTTCAAGCTGTCTTTGATTAATGGCATTGAGGTTTTTGCTTTTGGTATACATGGATGCAAAAGACTCATTGTAATCTGCTAATTTTGGATGGATAAACTAATATTTGGATCCTCTATTTTTTTAGGTTTTTTTTTTTAAATGAGTCATTTTTGCCACAAAGTTATTTCTTGTGTATCTGTAGGACTGCCTATCCTTATATGATCCAGCTTGGTCACAGATCAGCAGGAGAAGCCCATTTGAAGAGATTTCCACTATAATTTCTTTCCTGCATACCAGATTGGAATGTGTTTCCTAAGAAGCTAGATCTGCCCCTCATTCTCTCAGGATTTAGGACATTGTTTAAGAAGATTTCTTCTACAGGTTTTAATTAAATTTAATTGTTTATGTTTATTTAATTTATGTCTTAAGCTATATTTTGGTTAAATGGTTGTTTGATCTACAACAAAAGATGGATGGGACATAGAGACAGTGTTTTATCATGGTAGCCCCTTCTTATGGAACATTTTATCCCAAAAGATTCATCTGGTATCTAGTTGGATATCATGTGGAAGGCTGTTAAAACAGAACATCTAAGGCCTTTGAAATGTAGTGTTACAGTTACTACACTGGAATTTGCATAAATGTTTATTGATTTCATTGTTAAGGTGATTGCACTTTATTGTGATGTTGTAGTGCTGATTTTCTCACTGTAATTTCTTCTGACTGTAAACATTTAGGAATTGCTCTTCATTGCAAAATACATTTTCATTTATTATTGTAAATTAACTTGACAATCAAACAGATGGAAAGGGAAGGTATGAATTCAGAAAATAAATAACCCCTGGAGTGGGGTGGGAATGGAGATTTTGCAGTATCCTTCCCCTGCCATGCCCACCAAGCCATGCCCACCAAGCCACACCACTCCCATCAAGCCACGCCCACAGAACCAGTAGTAAAAAAAAAATGGATTTCACCACTGGCTTAGGGGGATAGAGATGGGAGAAAGATTCAGACTGAATGGTGAAGACGCAGATGTTGACAAAGATCTAAGAGAGGAGTATGGGAGGCAAGCTAAAAAACGAATAAGAATTGGAGTATTAAAACGGGCAAGAGATGATGGATAGAAAGGAATTTCCCCCCCCCCTAATATAATGATGGCCTGATTAAAAACTAGAATAGAAGTAGAAATAAGAATGCACACTTTTATTGGAGGTTGAAAGATGGTATTATTATGTATGTTTAAATAATATGATGATTGATACTAGAATGGTGTATTGAAACATTGAACAACCAAATAATGAAGGACTATGTCTTAATATAAACATGTGTATTAACACTAGGATTAGTAATGGTGGCCTGACTAGAAGCTAGAATAGAGGTAGAAATAAGAAACAGGGGGAATATTAGCATATATAATTTTTATATAATAGAATATAAGCAATAACTAGATGGAAAGACTAGAGGCTGAAAGATGGTATTACTATGTAAATAATATCATTGGCATTAAAATGGAACATTGAAATATTGAATGACTACTTTAAAACAAACATGTATATTAATACTAGGATTACATAAATTTGATTAATGTAACAAATATTACTAATATTATTATCGCTACTTGTATCAAAATGAATTATACTCAGAGGTCACACTGTTCGTGTATTGATATTGATGTATATTTAAAAATAAAAATCCAATAAAACTTTTTTAAAAAAAGATAGTTTGTCTCTGCAAATATAAAGATTGTTTCTAACATTCCAGTTTGTAATGTTTTACACTGCCACAGTGGCTTTCAGCTCCATGTAATTACAGCAACAAATGTGAATATTTTTATTATTATTATATATACAACAGTGTGAAATCATAACTGCCAATTCTTTAGCTGGGATAGTCCTTTATTTGCATCAAGTTCCTAAGGGTCACAAAATGTTGTAATTTATCAGTATAGTATATAGGTGGATCCAAGCAATATGGATGTAGTTGACAGATGAAAATGTTTTCAATGCACAGAGTTTCTAAGTGCCATCAAGATTTTTCATGTGGCATCCAGTATACCAATAACCATTAGGACCATAATCTTTCAGTTTCAATTATCAGATCTTGAAACTTTCTAAATATGGTGTATTATGAGCCAAATCTTTATCAGCTTGTATTTGGAAATCCAACAATATTTTAACCTGCTCGTTTTCAACTCTTTTTTTTAAACTATATCTTCCTATCTTTCATTAATGGCACATGAAAATTTACAGATGATTCAGTGAATTGTTTTAGATACGTTGTTATGTCAAAACACAAACTGAGCAATATGGTATATGCAGTGCAATGCAGTAAGCCATGTGCAGATCTGTACATTGGGGATACAAAACAACCACTTCATAAACACATGGCACAACATAGGAGAACAAACCCATTAGGACAAGATTCAGCAGTCCATCTGCATTTAAAAGATAAAGGCCACTCTTTTGAAGACAGCAAAGTCCACATATTGGACAGAGAGGACTGCTGGTTTGAAAGAGAGGTTAAAGAGGCCATCCATGTCAAAACTGAACAGCCCTTTCTCAACAGAGGGGGAGGGATATGACATCATCTATCTCCAGTCTACAACACAGTCCTTTCAGCAGTTCCAAGAAGGCTCCACAGCCATTTGCACTACTCTGTGACTCTGGTAGCCTCTAAAAGAATGCAAATGACCAGCTGTCAACAAGGAATATAAATCCTTCCATTCCCCACCATCCAGTCAGAGCTGAAGAAGCTTCTTGGATGAGAAGCGAAACATCTTTAAAGAAAAACATCTTTTAGAGAGTTATTAAGCTACTTGGAAGTTTATCTGTGTCACCTGAGTAGTGCAAATGGCTGTGGAGCCTTCTTGGAACTGCTGAAAGGACTGTGTTGTAGACTGGAGATAGATGATGTCATATCCACCCCCCCTCCGTTAAGAAAGTCCAGTTGCCTCTGGAAAAAAAAGCATTTTTGGGACAACCATGACCTGGATGACTGAGAATCTCCATAGACATCTTTATTGGATCTACAGAAAAACCATTCCTTATTAAAATTAGGCTTATGTATGAATTGATATCAAAAATAATTTTCATTAATACAAAGCAAGAGCACAGAAAAGGAAATGATATCAGGCATATTAAATACTGACATTTCACCTTCTCCAAAATGCACAGATGAGGCCATCAGCTGCAGCAGGTGCTGGAGAGATACATGACAGCTCAAACACAGAATTGTTCCAAATCATCTGTGAGGGTCTATTATCTGGCAGCATCTAACTCAATCACATGCTGCATAAGGCAGTGATGGAGCCAACAGAAACTAATTGAAATAATGCTTTTCATTAGGAAATGACAAAGTGCCAATTATTCATGCCTCCCATGATGATGGTAGTGATTCACATATGACAATTTGCACTATTTGACTATATCTAAATTACACTATAGTTGTGTACAGTCATTAACAAACTACTGCTATGAAGAGTTCAATTGTTCTCCACTCAATTATTTTGTTATCCTTCTAAGTAGATCACTCCTTGTTTGTATTCAAACTAAGCTAGTTTGTGAAAATAGTACTGTTATTGAACTAGATGCAATGTGAATAGTTTGGTGTGCATTGTCTGTGTTTGTTAAATTAATTTGTTGCCTATCTCGCCATGGGGATACCCAGTATACAACAATTAAAAGGAAGCGAAGAAAAGTGTGTAAATAAAACAACAAAAAAGAAACAATGCAAAAGAAAACAAGAAAAATAAATCAATATGATAACAAAAAGATGGGCCGGTGGAGAGCAGAGGCCCTCTCTGCTAGCATGAGTAGGACAGACTTGTCCTAACAGGATGAGATGGTTTATCAGGTATCCTGGACATATGGCATTAAGGACTTTAAAGGTCATAACCAACACCATGAACTGCACTCAGAAGCAGACTGATAGCCAGTGAAGTTTGCAGAGCTGAAGTATAATACAGGTATAGTGCTATCCAAGACGCCTCAAAGCCTGCTCTTGGTGGCACACTTTGCACCAACTGATGCTTCTGAATGGAAAGGATAGCCCCATGTAGATTGCATTGCAGTAGTCTAGATGAGAGATGATGAGGGCTTGAGTAACTGAGTCCAGGAAGTTGTGATCCAGGAAAGGTAGCAGCTGATTCACAAACTGGGACTATGGAATAGCTCCCGTAGTCACACCCATCACCTGCTCTTTGAGAAGGAGACTTTAGTCCAGGAGAATTCCTAAGTTGCAAACTGGGTCTGAAGGTGTAGTGCAATCCCATCCGGAACTAAGGATGATAAAAACTCAGAGACTGAGGCTCCATGTAGCCAAAGCCACTCAGTCTTGCTAGGTTTCAGTCATAGCCCATTGTTCCTCACCCAGGCTCTATGGTAAGGGTGTCAAACTTGCGTCATCATGTCATGTGATGTATCACAACTTTTTTCCCCTTTGCTAAAATGGGGGTGGGCGTGGGCGTGGCCAGTGCGTGACGCATCTGGCCTGCGGGCCTCGAGTTTGATACCCCTGCTCTATGGCCTCCAGGCATTATGACAGGACAGAGACATCATCACCTGGGTCACCAGATGTAGTGATGTAGAGCTATTCCTAGCATTTTCATATCTTAACCCATGGTAACAGATTGTCTCATCCAACCACTTCATGTAGATGTTAAACACAGAATACCAAACCCTGTGAGACATTGCAACTGAGTGGTTGGGAGTTGGATCTCTCACTCCCTATCAACACTGACTGGGATTGACCTTGGACAAAGGAGCCCGGCCTCAGTTCATATAGCCAGCTCAAAAAGATGCTATGGTTGATGGTATTGAAGGCTCCTGAGAGGTCAAGAGTGAGAATGGTTGCACTACTCCTATCCCGCCTAGGACTAGAGATTGTCCTGAGAGTGATCAAGACTGTCTCTGTCCCATAGCCGGATCTGAATCCTGAGTGAAAGTCCAGGAAATCTGTTTCATCCAGGACCCTGGAGCTGCTAAGCAACCATCTTTTCCAAATCTTCCTCAAAAAAGGAAGATGGACGGTTGGATGGGTTTTTTTTTTTTTTGAGAGGACAAAGCAGGGACTCCTTGCATTGAGGAATTTATCACTTCATGAACCCACCTATTAGTTACCATCCTGGTGGCTTTCACCAGCCTGAAGGGATAAGGTCCAACAGGGTCAAACTGTTCCCAAATTACTGGCATCTCCCCAGGATGTGCCCCACACAAGACTTATAACTGGGAATGAGTCCAAGCAAATTTTATCCAACAAGTAATCAACAATTTCTTCTGCAGAGCCCTGAAGATAATCATCCAAGTCCCCTGGCCAGAACAGTCGGTGGGTGACACTATGCACATGCAATAAGAGCAGAAAAATCATATTCTTTTACCATTTTAGTCATGAGATAGGCCTTAATAGCAGTTCTAAGATGTGTCCAGTGTCATCCTTCGTTTTCCTCAAATGGCACCCTGGACATTTCCTAATCCATTTCAGAACCCTCAATTTCTCTCCAAAATCACTGGGAACGATGGGAGTGAAGGGTTGCGAGAAGTTACATAGGCACAATCCTGTCCAGAGGCTCAGCTGTCCTTTTGTTCCAGGCTGTCACTAAGATTTTGACAGGACTATGTAATAAATCCTTCATATCCCCCCCCCCCCGTTTGTCCTGGAACCCATTTGGCTCTATGAAGCACCAGGGATGACCACTCTAATGGCTCCCCTCTCCCTGGAGGGGGGTGGTATAAAAGGGTCTCAGAGCTATTAGGGTGTGATTTGACCACGACCAGGAGGTAATGTAGAATTCCCTACATTATGTTGACATTCCTTCAATAAGAATATTAGATCTGATATGCACATATCTTTTTGGTTCCATTTTGTAGGGTACTCTGATTTGTTGTTAGGTGCCCAGAGTAATGGGCAGCCACTTTAATCCAATTAAATAATATGTTTATACAATTAAGAGACTGTGATCAAACTAAAGGAAGACTTTGATTAATAGCTAGAAATTTAGGTTGAGTATGATGTTATCCATATAGCTGTATTCCTCAGCCATTTAACTTTGTAAAAAACAAGTTAGAAAATTTATAATATTTAGCGTCCTTCAACATGTGATGCCATGCATGGGATATGCCTCCTGAAGTTTAGGGGGGGGGGAGTCCTCTTACTTAAGTTGGAAAACTTGCTGCATCTGTCATATAAGCTTTATCACAATATTCTCCATAGCTTTTAAAGAGTGAAAAATTTAGCTTGAAAAATTGCCCACAAAATGAAACAATAGAGGATTCATGAAATTGATTATCCTTTAATTGCAAACGCATTTTAAATTTATGTTGAAATAACATTCAACTCATCTTTGTATGCAGTTACATCGCACTTCTGCAAATGATGTTATTTAGGTTAATATAAAGTAAGGGGGAAGAGAGCAAGGAAGGAAAAAGAAGAGGGGGAGGAAGAAGAAAGAAGAATGAAGAGGGAAAGAAAAAGAAAAGGGAAAAAGGAAAGAAGGATCCATCCCCCCCAAACCACCACAGGCATCCCCCAACACGAGCAACATTGAACTGGCAACGCTCACCCCAGCCACACACACCCCGGCCCCCTAAGTTCAACCACAACCTTGATGCAGCACTCAACGAAATCAAGTTTGACACCCCTAGTATAGATATGTAATATGTATGCAAATGTCTTTGCAAATAGTACACTTAAGCAACTACAGTATAAAGTACAGTGCAGTCTTCTGGATGTATATTATCCAAAGTAGGGTTTGTATAAAGGAATCAATCATTCCATTGTGATGTCTGTTTAGTCCAGTGTGAACCAAGATGGACGTTTCCTGTTTCTTTCGATAATTCGCTTGCCTTCATCTTCATTTCTGGGTTTTTCTCCTGTATAGAGCACAACACTTTCTACAGTGGGAGCCTTATGTGGTCCATTTTCCAATAATCTAATTTGATTTTTTATGGCATAGGTTTCCTGTTTATCTTTTTCATATCAATAGCAACAAATAACATGCTTCTCTTTCAGGTTGCCACATTCAGGACAAATATCTATGTTTTTCTAAAAGAAAAAAAAAGATGCAGCGGTG
>QLTV01002446.1:1018750-1029611 GCA_003457575.1 Thermophis baileyi
CTTTTCCGGCAGGCCTGGGGCCAATAGTTGTTCTGATTGGCCCATGCATGGTTGTGTGAATGTTTTATTTTAAATATAGTTGGGGGTTTTTTTTTCCCTTTCTTTTTAAAATTGTTTTTATATGTTTTATTTTTTATGATGTAAGCTGCCCAGAGTCCTTCGGGAGTTGGGCGGCATATAAATTTTATAAAATAAATAAATAAATAAATAAATGAAGTGTGGGAAACTTCAAATCGAGCAATTAACTTACTTCCTATAGAAGGATGCATGCAGGGGAGAAATCATACCAATGCCTGGAGTGTGGGAAGAGCTTTAATCAAAAAAGTCATCTTCTCCCAAAAGAATCCACAGTGGGGAAAAACCTTATAAATGCATGGAGTGTGGAAAGGACTTTTCTCAGAGTAGTCACCTTAATTATCATAGAAGGATCCACAGTGGGGAGAAGCCCTATAAATGCACGGAATGTGGTAAGACTTTCTGGAGTGGCTGTGACCTTACTTCCCATAAAAGGATCCACACAGGAGAGAAGCCATATAAATGTGTGGAATGTGGAAAGAGCTTCAGTCAGAATTGTTCTCTTAGGTCTCATAAAAGGATCCATACAGAAGAGAAATCATATCAATGCAGGCAGTGCAGAAAGAGCTTCAATACAAGCAGTAGCCTTTCTATCCAAGAAGAATTCACTCAAAGAAAAAAAAGCATTAATGCATGCAATGTGGAATAAGTTTCAGTCAGAGGGCTTGCCTAATTTCTTATAAAAGGAGCCATACAAATGTGTGTAATGTGGGAAAGGATTCCAGAAAAACAGTTCCCTTATATCCCATAAAAGAATCCATATATGAGAGCAAACATATGAATGCATGAAGTGTGGAATGAATTTCCATGAAATGGGATCGCTTATGCGTCATGAAAAGACGCACAGAGGGGAGAAACCATATAAATGCATGGAGCGCGGAAAGAGATTTAACAACAGCACTTACTTGTCATAACAGAACTCACACTGGAGAAAAACCATTTAAATGTATGGAGTGCGGAAAGAGGTTCAGTCAAAGTAGTCACCTCATTTCCCTTAAAAGGATTCATACAGGGGAAAAACCGTATAAATGCATGGAATGTGGGAAAAGCTTCGCTCAGCTTTCTTCTCACAAAAGAGTCCATAGGATAGAGAAACCATATAAATCAGAGGTGGGTTCCTCCCGGCTCAGACCAGTTTTATAGAACCGGTAGTAACTTGGCGGCCTGGGTCGCTAGAACCAGCAGAGACCCAGGCCTGCCACGCCCCTGAACCGGTTCTTTCGGCGGCGCCTTAGGCGCCACCATCTTGTTTTTTGCTTCTGTGCATGCGCAGAAGCTTTTTTTAAGCACTGCGCATGCGCAAAGCGCCAAGCGCCCGTGCGCCCGCATGGAGCAACACTGAGCGAACCGGCAGCGAAGAAAACCAGAACCCACCCCTGATATAAATGTACGGAGTATGGAAAATGTTTTAAACGGAATAGTGCTCTTACTTCTCATAAAAGAACTCACATGGGGAGAAACCCATATAAATGTACTGAATGTGGGAAAAGCTTCATTACAAGCAGTAATCTTACTTTCCATATAAAGATCCATTCAGAAGAGAAACCATATAAATGTATGGAAGGTGGAAAGAGTTTTAGTCAGGGGTGTGATCTAATTTCCTATGACAGGATCCACTTAATAGCAAAACCATTTAAATGTATGGAATGCAGAAAGTGTTTTAGTTGGAACTGTGCTCTTCGATATCACAACAGGAGCCACACGGGAGGAATTCTACAAATGCCAGGTGTGTGGGAAAACATTCAAAACTAGTATTAACCTTACTTCACATAGAAGAAGGACCCACTTGAAAGAGAAATAACTGCCTGGAGTGCGGGAAGAGCTTTAGTCAGAGTTTTGACCTAATTTCTCATCAGAGTCCACCAAAAAAGGTCTATAAATGTGGAATGGGGAGATAATTTAAGCTGTGCAAAGAATTCATACAAAGGAATATTGTCCTAAAATACAGAGATGTTTTGTTGTGAAAGTCCAGCAGGGGCTGGACTAGAAGACCTCCAAGATCCCTTCCAGCTCTATTCTGATTCTAAGATTCTAAGGTCAAACTGTTCCCAAATTACTGGGCAAGATATCTCCCTAGGCATCTCACCAGGATGTGCCCCACACAAGGCTTCTAACTGGGAATGAGTCCAAGCAAATTTTATCCAACAGGTATTCAACAAATTCTTCTGCATGGCTCTGAAGATAATCATCCAAGTCCCCTTGCCAGCAGGGCTTGGATGATCCAGAACAGAGTCAGTGTGCTGCCCCACTCACCCACACATCGGTGTTGGTTTAGAGAGCGCTTTATTTTGTCTTTCCCCCCCAGCAGTTCTGGTTCAGGTTTCAGCTCATTCATAGCTGCTAGATTAGAACAGCAATTTGACTCGAGACCAAGTAGATGACAAAGAAATGAATATACAGCAAACTCAAAACAGTCTTAGAAATACAGGCTTTGCCTGAGTAGTTTCAAAAGAGAAGCCAAAATCCAATCTGAGGTTTGGAGCGTTCCCATTAGATATGTCAGCCAGTCCAATGATCAGAGTTTCAGGGTTTACAAGTAGAATTCACAGGAACAGCAGAAGACAGGAGTTCAGAGGGTCATTTCAAGCGAAGCCAGCCATGAGCAAGCCCCAGACTAAACTTCCAGGCAATGGCCAATTATTCCATCAAACAGATAACCAGCTGCTCAAACAGGGTCCAAAACGTGAACACAGAGTCTCCCGGCAACTTAAAAGAAATCTACTGCAGTGTCTCACAAAAGAACATCTGGCCACGACCCACACATTGTTTCCAGCAATGCCTCCCTCTGCCTGCCATGCTAAATAGCTCCCAGTGCAGCCCATCAAGAGGGGCAGGGACTTTCCCCCAGCAATCTGGCAGACCTCCGCCTCTCTGCCCTGTGTACTCTGGCATTCACTCTGTCAGGCAGCTCCTCTTCCCTCTTCCTCACTGGCCTGCAGGCTCTCCCCAGCCGAGGCCTGTTCTGCTGGCGGTTTAGGGTCAGTAATTCCTTTTTTTAAATAAGTTTTTAATATTTTTTTAATACAAACATTTCATCTTTCATTAAACAGTGTGTCGTCTGGGTAAAAATATTTTGTGCAATAACAAAGTTTACAACCATGTTCATTATTTATATCTATTCATAAATTAATACTAATACATAACATACCTACTATTATAACATTTCTCTTATTTGACTTTGTAATACATTTTCCATATTTCACTCCTCTGCCTTATATTTCTAATTTTTGTATTTATTCTCTAACCATTGATAAAATAACTCCCATATACTGTAGTAGTCAGATTCCTCCTTTTCTTTAATTGCAAGTGTTAATCTATTCATTTCTGCACATTCTAATATTTTCTTAATCACATTCTCATCCATAGGAATCTCTTCACTTTTCCAATTTTGTGCAAATACAATTCTAGCTGCAGTTATTACATGAATAATCAAATATACATTTTCTTTACTGTAAGTTCCTGGTAAAATCCCCAACAAGAATAATTAAGGTTTGAGATCAATGTGTTGTTGTGTCATCCTCTCCAAACACATACGAATCTTTGCCCAATATTTTTTTGCTTCTATGCATGTCCACCACATATGATAATACGATCCCGGTATCTGATAACATTTCCAACATCTAGCTGATATATCTTTAAATATTTTTGCCAATCTTTCTGGTGACAGATGCCATCTATAAAACATCTTATACAAGTTTTCCTTGTATGCAGTTGACATTGTTAGTTTATAATTTCTATCCCATAATTTCTGCCATTTATCTAGCTCTATTGTATAACCAAAATTTTTTGCCCATGCTATCATTGTTTCCTTTACTTGTTCTTCTAATTTAATACACAGTAAGTAACTATACAATTTTTATCGCCCTCTCTTCTGTTCCTGTTAGTATCTTATCCAGTTCTGTCAGTTCCATATAAAAACCATATAGTTTAGCATCTTTTTCATATCTAGATTGTATTTGCAGTTGTGTATACCAAACCATATCAATCCCGCTTTTTCAATTCTTGTTTCGCTTTAAGTTCCCCCTTCTCCATAGTGGTGGAGATAGCATCCAGGAATGGGTTAACCTCATCTGTTCAGTTGATTGGACTGAGTCTGTCAAAGTTGTAATGCCACGCCTCTGTTGCTAGGGCACCCCAGCTTTTGACTCAGTCCTTCAGTCTGGACAGATGTGTCAAGAGTTTCTTCTTAAATAGGTTAATTGTTTCTGGATGCTTCTTCACCACCTAGAAGGCATTTTTCCTGGATTTGACACCCGTCTCCATTTGTGAGTTGAAACCAGCTGACTCCCACTTTGGTGGTCGAGTCGCTGGGTGATTCACGGTGGCAGGGCTTCATCTCTAGCCTCAGGAAGGGCCCTCTGCTGCCAGACTAGCTCAATCAGCTAATCTAGCCTCAGTTGAGCTGTCATCGCTCCGACTAGACTGTGGAGCTTTGTGCTCCCCTCTCAGCAGCAGAGGCAGCTGTTGTGGAGCTTTGTGCTCCCGTTAATCGGGAAGCAGCAGTTTGTGGAGCTTCACGCTCCCGTTGTGGGCGAGTCGGGCAGCCTTTGCAGGAGCTCCGTGCTCCAAGAAGAGACTGATTGCCGCCTGACATTACTTGACAGCGCTGAGGGGCTGGTGGAGTCTCGCACTCCAGCCTAAATGGCTCGGTGGCCATTTTAGGAGCTCAGCGCTCCATACAGAGACTGTTCTGCCGCTCTCAGAATCTGACAGCGCTAAGTGGTGGAGCTTCCCGCTCCTGACACACAGGTGGAGCTTAGCGCTTCCGAAAGCCAGAAGCCCAATTCCTGGCTGTCGACCTACCGCCCCCTGCAACTGACGTCATGGCTTCTGAAGAGCTTTGCGCTCTAATTACCTAGCTGCCAGTGCTGCCCCTCATTTCGGAGTCTTGCACTCCATTTCTACCCTGCAGGACTGGTAGCAGGCTTCTGAAGGGGCTTCGCGCTCCTGCCATATATACAGCAAGCTTAAGTTCACTCGCTCTATAAGACGAGCCAGATCTCTCTCTCCACCCTTGATCAGCAGTATCGCAGCCAAAAAGCGCACAAAATTTGAAGTTAAGATGGCTGACACAGAGACAGTTGGGAGCTGCTCTGAGGCAGCTAGAGCTGTAACAGCAGACCATAGAGCTACTAAACACAGAGCTAAGGCTCATAGTAAAAGGGACAAGCCTAAGAAACATTCTAAGGCTGAACTGATTAATGAGAGGCGCAGAGACCAGGCCCTCAAAAGGATCTGTGACAGGGCCAATAAGGGCAGATCCCAGGCTTCAGACAGACCAAGTGAGCCTTGTCCTGACAGATCTCCCTTACAAGAGGAGGGGCCTATCGACCAAATCTCCATTCAAAGCTTTCCATTGCCTGTTCCTACTACAGGACTATGGGGGTCTGCCCCAGACCTGCCTGCCTTGTCAGCAACGGGGGATAGACCAAGTAAGAAACCCAGGTCTTCTCCCTTGGCCACCTTCACACCTACGGCCGCTGGCTTCCGTCCCGAGGCAGGCAGGGAGCATAATTTTCCTGACAATATTCAGGACATTATTACAGAGGCAATACAACAGGGCATATCTGCAGGCTTGCAGCAGCCCAGAAGGGCTTACTCTGAGGTCTCTGACTTCTCAATAGGTCGATCTCGCCTATCTGACCCAGGTCAGAGCGAATTGCCAGGGTTGCAGGAGCCTGGCTCCCCTGTTCCCTCCCATGAGAGCCTGCATTCCCTCTCAGAGGAGTTTGAGCAAAGGGATTTGGAGCTGTTGGAAGACGAAGGCCTAGTTCCTGAACAGCCATCATTTACAGGGTTATTTCCACCTGGCCTTTTCAAATCCCTACTCTTCAAGGCTACGAATACAGCCCATCTGGGGCTGCGTGCTGAACGGCCGGAAACAGAGGATCAGGCAGGCGTCAAAGACCCTCTCTTCTCAGAGCCCAGCAGGGAGGCAGAGGTCATACCTTCCCCAAGCCTCTTCGTGGACGTAGTCCAAAGACAGCTGGCAGCTCCGGGGACAGCCCCTAATCCGTCTTTGTCATACCTTCCCCAAGCCTCTTTGTGGACGTAGTCCAAAGGCAGATGGCAGCTCCCGGGACAGCACCTAACCCGTTTTCAACGGACAAGAGATATTTTAATGTGGGACCTGAGTTAGCTAAGGTCCTCCACACTCCATCTGTGGCTGCCCTGGTGGCCACCTCCAACATACCGGGAGAACTGGAGGAGGGCCTTAAACCAGAGGAGAGGCGAACAATCGCTTCAGAGAGCACACCAGGCAGCTGCTTGGGTGGTCCGGTCATCCACCACTGCTTCTTTCTTTAATAGAGCCACCTTAATATGACTCTGGCAACTACAGGACAAGATCCCAAGACAGATTTGAGGCTGCATCAAGACCTGAATAAGATAGTGGCAGCAGTTCAGTTCTCAGCCGATGCCACGCTAAACTTGGTCCGATTTGCCTCCAAGGCCATTGCGTCATCCGTGGCTGCCCGGTGTCTACTCTGGTTGCGACAATGGCAGGTGGACACCCGCCATAGCAATAGCAATAGCAATAGCACTTAGACTTATATACCGCTTTACAGTGCTTTACAGCCCTCTCTAAGCGGTTCACAGAGTCAGCATATTGCCCCCAACAATCTGGGTCCTCATTTTACCCACCTCGGAAGGATGGAAGGCTGAGTCAACCTTGAGCCGGTGAGATTTGAACTGCCGAACTGCAGCTAGCAGTCAGCTGAAGTAGCCTGCAGTACTGCACTCTAACCATTGCACCACCTCGGCTCTCCCTTACAAGAGCTCTCCCATAAGTGGGAGGGGCTCTCCCATAAGTGGTGGTTGGCATTTTCCCCCTATACAGGGGACAAATTGTTTGGGGAGGCCCTAGAGCCCATGTTGATGGAAACCAGAGACAAGCGGAAGGTTCTGCCTTCATTGCAGCGGAGGGGTGACTTTCGTCCCTACCCTCCCATCCGCTGACCTTCCTTTCGGGGCCCTGATTTGACCTCGGGTCCTGCCTGACCACAGGGGTTTTTCGGCCAGAGACAAAGACCTCAAGACAGGCCGGCTAGAGGTAGACCCTTCACTACGAAATGGCCCTTTTGAGGAGGAGGAAGTCGCTCCCAAGTAGTCTGCACCCCCCATCGGGGGCCGTCTGGCCCTTTTTGCCAACTGATGGGAGGAGATCACTTCGGACACATGGGTCAGGGAGACAGTGAGATCAGGTCTCTCCCTGGAATTCCTCTCCACTCCCCGAGGTTCTTTATCTGCTGCCCTGTCTCAAACAACACTTCAAAGAAGGCCCTCATGGATTCAGTCATACAGCACCCGCTGGACATTCAAGCCATCCAGTGGGTTCCGGAGGGTCAACTAGGGCAGGGGTTCTACTCAATTCTCTTTGTGGTTCCCAAGACCTTGGGTGGGTGGAGGGCTATTCTTGACCTCAAATGACTGAACCGCCATCTCATTTATAGGCGGTTCAAAATGCAGTCGCTTCAATCAATTCTTGGGGGCGTTAGAGAGGGCGACTTCCTAGCCTCGATTGACCTAATGGAGGCCTACCTGCATATACCAATTCTGCCCTTACATCGGCAGTACCTACAGTTTTCCTATGCAGGCTCACATTTCCAGTATAGGGCCCTTCCATTCGGCCTTTCTTCTGCGCCTAGAGCATTCACTAAGATCTTAGCTGCCTTGGCGGCCCACCTCAGGGCTAGGCCCGTGCGTGTCCAATGTTAACTGGATGATATTTTAATCCAGTCCTCCTCCCTCCATCAAGCAAGTGAGGACCTCCAGGTAACGCTCTAGACCTTTCAACACCACGGGTTCTCCATTAACATGGAGAAGAGCCACTTGACTCCTTCTAATCGGCTACTCCACCTGGGGGCAGTTATAGATTCACTTGAGTGCAGGGTGTATCTGTCCCAGGAGCATCAGGACAGTCTCAGGGACCTGGCAGGCAGGGTCAAAAGAGAGCGCAAAGTGCCCTTGGCCCTGCTCTCAAAACTCCTGGGCATGATGGTGTCCAGCATTGCCATCACACCATGGGCATGCCTGCACTTCAGAGACCTCCAATGGTTTCTCTTACCGTTCCAGAGGACAGGCAGGAGCTGTTCACCACCCAAGGTCCAGGTTCCCAGGGAGGTGCTCCGTTCCCTCAACTGGTGAAGGTCTCCGGCCATCTCCAAAGGATGCCTATTTTGAGAGCCTCAGCACATGGTCGTGACAACAGACGCCAGCCTCTTCGGTTGGAGGGCTCACTCCCAATCGTGCGTGGCTCAGGGTTTGTGGAACCGAGTCGACCGAACAAGGAACATCAATTGGCTGGAGTTATGAGCAATCCACCTGGCTCTATGTCATTTCCACCACTTGGTCTCAGGCAAGCACATCTTAGTGCTAACGGACAATGTGGCCACAAAGGCGCACATAAACCGTCAGGGGGGCACCAGATCGAAGTCCCTCATGCAGGAGACCAGGTGGCTGGGCATAGGGGCAGAGTGACATCTGCTTTCCATCTCGGCAGACCACATCCCAGGGGTATCAAATGTGCAGGCGGACTGGCTCAGCCAGACAGTCATCGACCATGCGGAGTGGCGCCTGCACCCGTCCATCTTCCGGGAACTGACGGACTGTTTCAGCCTCCCGGAGGTGGATCTGTTTGCCACCCCAGAAAACTCACAGCTGCTGAGGTTCTACATGAGGTTCCCATCTCTAGGGGCAGAGGGACTCGATGCTCTCTGCAGCCCATGGCCTCCAGGACTCCTGTATGCCTTCCCTCCTCTTCCTCTTCTGCCGAGGGTAATCAGGAAGGTCCTGGAGGAGAAGGCGGAGGTCTTGATCCTGGCCCCTCATTGGCCCAGGAGAGCCTGGTTCGCCGACCTCGTGAATCTCTCTGTGACTCAACCCTGGAGGATTCCTCAGGGTGAGGCCTCTCTCAGCCAGGGGGTGTTGGTCTACCCGGACCCTCAGTGGTTCCAACTGACCACCTGGCGCTTGAGTGGAGCGCTCTGAGAGGGGACAATTTTTCCTCCAGGGTCATCAAGACTATCCAGGCCTCAAGGAGACCTTCCATGGAGCGCATATACTCAGCCACCTGGAAGGCATTTTGTCACTGGTGTAACAAAGGAGGTATATCCCCGGTAGACATCTCTATAGCCCAGATCCTGGAATTTCTCCAGGATGGTCTGGATAAAGGGCTCTCACCTAACACTATCCGGAGGCAGGTAGCGGCCCTATCCTCTGTGTTGGCCTGCGGATCGCTGGAATCGCTTGCACAGCATCCCACATTCAGGAGGTTATCAGGAGCGCCACTAATCTCTGCCCCCTGGTAGTGCACAGGTACCCTACCTGGGACCTGTCCAGGGTATTGAAATCCCTCACTGGGGGCCCCTATGAACCCTTGAGATCTTCCAGCCTCCACCACCTATCCTGCAAGGTGGCATTCTTGGTGGGGATTACATCGGCCAGGCGGATCTCGGAACTGGCAGCTCTCTCAGTAAGGAGTGACCTGTGCATATTTCACACAGATCTTGTAGTTTTGTGGTTGGACCCCTCCTTTGTCCCCCAAGGTGAACACTTGGTTTCACAGGGTGCAGGAACTCATCCTACCCAACTTCTGCCCCAACCCAGTCCACCCATTGGAAAAACGGTGGCACACCTTGGACGTGAGGAGGGCCCTCCACATTTATGTTAAGAGAACCGCCAACCTGAGGAAAACAGAGGCCCTGTTTATTTCCTTTCAACCGTTGACCTTGGGTAACAAGGTCACACCTTCTACTGTGGGACGATGGTTGAGATTAACATCGCTAAGGCATACGATCTCCAGTCACTCCCTAGACCTACGCGAGTGACAGCGCACTCAACTCGAAGCGCAGCAACGTCAGCAGCTTGGGCTATGCAGGCTTCTCTGGAGTAGGTCTGCAGGGCAGCCACTTAGTCTTCTCCTTCTCTGTTTATTAAGCACTATAAATTGGACATCTTCACCTCGGCGGAGGCGACATTCGGTCGCCGGGTCCTTCAACGGGTCCATATGGAGGGAGAGACCTCGGACCAGACTGTAGCCCGCCCATAGGATAGCTTTTGGTATGTCCCATTCCTGGATGCTATCTCCACCACTATGGAGAAGGGGCGTTGGTCTTACCTGATATCTTAGCAGATGTCATCTCAGAACCACTGCACCACATCTTCCAAAAATCCTGGAACACAGGGGAACTACCTGAGGACTGGAAAAGAGCTGATGTGGTTCCCATCTTCAAAAAAGGAAAAAAAACAGACCCAGGTAATTACAGACCAATCAGCCTAACATCAATACCCGGGAAAATACTGGAAAAGATAATTAAAAAACGGATCTGCCATCACCTAGAAACAAGCAAAGTAATAACCAGCAGCCAACACGGGTTTGTTAAGAACAAATCATGCCAAACCAACCTCATCTCATTCTTCAACACTGTGACTAAATTAGTAGACCAGCGAAACACTGTGGACATAATATACTTAGACTTCAGCAAAGCATTCGACAAAGTAGACCACAACCTACTTCTTCGAAAGCTAGAAAAAAGTGGGATAGACAGCTACATGATCAGATGGATTAACAACTGGCTGACTAACTGTACCCAACGAGTAGTTCTCAATGGGTCTAAGTCTACATGGAGAGAAGTAAGCAGGGGGGTACCACAAGGTTCCGTCTTAGACCCAGTACACTTTAATATCTTCATAAATGACCTAGACGATGGAATAGAAGGGGAGCTAACCAAATTTGCAGATGATACTTAGCTGGCAGGAATAGCTAACACCCCAGAGGACAGGCTCA
>QLTV01002446.1:1034264-1045126 GCA_003457575.1 Thermophis baileyi
AATTGTGCTAGCATACATTGCCAGTTCACATTGTCAAATGCCCTCTGCGCATCTAGGAAAATCAATGCCATTTGTTTCTCTGAATGTGTTTCATAGTACTCTAATGTATTCAGAATTATTCTCATATTGTCTTTAATTTGTCTCTTGGGTAGAAATCCATTTTGATCTGTATGTATAAATTTATTTAAAAATCTCTTTAATCTTTCTGCCATTATTGAAGTAAATATCTTATAATCCGCATGCAACAGGGATATTGGCCTATAGTTTTTTATCTGCTGCAAGTCTGAGTCTTCTTTCGGTATGAGAGTAATATATGCTTCCGTCCAAGAGTTCAGTACTTTTGCCTCTAACAGTAATTCATTGAATACATCCAACATTGAATTGCTTATAACATTTTGTAGTGTTTTATATAGCTCTGCTGGTAGTCCATCCGGGCCTGGTGTTTTGCCATTCTTTTGTCTTTTAATTGCTTCTGTCAATTCCATCATTGTTATTCTTTCCTCTAGTGCCATTTTACTAGTCCATCCGGGCCTGGTGTTTTGCCATTCTTTTGTCTTTTAATTGCTTCTGTCAATTCCATCATTGTTATTCTTTCCTCTAGTGCCATTTTACATGTTTCTGGCACTGTGAGTAATTTGGCTTTTTCTAAGTATTGTTTTATTTTTTCTTCTGAAATTATCTCGTTCATATAGTTTTTCATCGTAATCATGAATCATTTTCTTTTTTTTCCCCATTGTTTTGATAATATAAAGTCCCTTCATAATCTGTTAATTGGTGAATCAGTTTCTTTTCTTTCTCCTTTTTCACTCTATATGCCAACCATCTTCCTGGTTTATTTGCATTTTCAAAAAAGTTTTGTTTGGAACTTTTAATTTTTTGTGCTAAGTCTTCTTTTTCTATTAAGTTCAGCTTATGTTTTTTCAAGTCCATTTGATTTTTTATATTCTTTTTTTGAGGATCTTTTTGTAATTCCATCTCTAACTTCTTATACTCCTCTTCTAATTTCTTTTGAGCTTGTATCTTTTTTTTGTTTCTCTTTCCCATGTATGTTATAGTCAGTCCCTAATGTATGCCTTTGCTGTGTCCCATACATTTTGTAGTGAAGTTTCTTCTTTTCTATTCTCTTTAAAGAAAAAAGCCAGTTCTCTTTCCATAAATTGTATAAATTCCTTTTCTTTTAATATTGCTTGATTCTTTGTCCATCTTAACTTCTGTTTTTGTCCCCTCCATATGACTTTTATCGGATTATGATCCGCCCATGTACTTGTTTCAATATTTATTTCTTGTATATTGGATATTAACTTGGCTGATATCCACATCATATCTATTCTGGACCAAGACATTATGTATATTTGAATAAAATGTATATTGGTTTTTCTACATTCTTCCTCAAGGCCTCTGAGGAAGAGGTGGAGTCATCATTGTCCACAGGAGACATCATAGTCGGTGGGTGCACAGGTGAAATCCAGCCAGTTCTCACCAGTTCACCCGAACCATTAGTAAATTGCTTAGGCAGTTCGGAGAACCGGTTAAAAATAATGTGGAAGAGAGGTTCTCTCTCTCTCTCTCTCTCTCTCTCTCTCTCTCTCTCTCTCTCTCTCTAAGTAACACTTCTGTGTTCATACTCCCTGGAGTTTCCCAAGACCTTTTATAGCTGCTGCAGTGTTGGCCACTTCTTGTTTCTCCCTGGGGAAAAAGATACAGGAGGGGACAATGATGCAGCTTGATCATACAGGCCATGAATTTAATGCATGTGTGATCCAGCCAGCTGTATTGCTTCTGCTGTGAAGCACCCAATTTAGAACATAGAGAACATAGAATAATAGAGTTGGAAGGGTTAATGGCTTTTGGCAGCACACCCAGGCTTTCAATTAGCCTGAGCATCTGCTCTTAGATTCCCTCTCAGCTGCTGCGTTTGCTTTGGGGTAGACTTTTTTTTTTAAAATGGCTGTTTTAAGTTTTCTGCATTGTTTTAGTGGTTCCTGGCACTGTCCTTTTGGGGTGTACTTCCCTCACTCTTTTTGAAAGCTTCTAGTGATGGCAAGCCATTTCATTGGTTGATTGGTCTCATCTTAGGAAATTTCTCCTTAATCCTGGGTTGCTTCTCTCTTTGGTTAGTTTCCATCCATTGTTCCTTGTGCCTTTTGGTGCTTTGGAAAATAGATTGACTCCCTCATTTTTGTAGGAGCCCCTCAAATTTCCTCACAGAACAATTAATCAGTGGAACAACTTGCCTCCAGAAGTTGTAAATGCTCCAACACTGAAAGTTTTAAAGAAGAGATTGGATAACCATTTGTCTGAAGTGGTGTAGGGTTTCCTGCCTAAGCAGGGGGTTGGACTAGAAGACCTCCAAGGTCCTTTCCAACTCTGTTATTCTATTCTATTTTAAATATTGGAACAGTGCTATTTTATTGTGCTATTTTATTGTGAGTTGAACTAAGGAGAAATTTCCTAAGGGTGAGACCAATCAAATTGGCCATGCCCACCCACTCACATGACCAAGCCACACCCACCAAGCCATGCCCACCAAGCCACACCCACAGAACCGGTAGGGAAAATTTTTGGATTTCACCACTGGGTGGGTGGCACCATGCGCATGCAATACGAGCAGAAAAATCATATTCTTTCATCATTTTAGTCATGAGATAGGCCTTAATAGCAGTTCTAAGATGTGTCCAGTCAGAGTCATCCTTCGTTTTCCTCAAACGGCACACTGGACATCTCCTAATCCATTTCAGAACCCTCAATTTTTCTCTGAAATCATTAGGAATGATGGGAGTGAAGGGTTGCGAGAAGTTACATAGGCACAATCCTGTCCAGAGGCTCAGCTGTCCTTTTGTTCCAGGCTGTCACTAAGATTTTGGCAGGACTGTGTAATAAATCCTTCAGGATATCCCCCAGATTCTCCTGGAACCCATTTGGCTCTATGAAGCACCAGGGATGACCACTCTAATGGCTCTCCTCTCCCTGGAGGGTGGTGGTATAAAAGGGTCTCAGAGCTATCAGGGTGTGATTTGACCAAATCACCATTATGTCGACATTCCTTCAATAAGAATATTAGATCTGGTATGTGACCACCGTTCTGAGTTAGAACTGTGACAATCTGGAATAGTCAGCTGGATACAATTCTGAGAGGGGAATCCCCTTGCTCAGTGATCAGTATAGATCGGGGTGTCAAACTCAACGGTTAGATCTGGCCCACGGAGCTGCCCTGGAAACAGCGAAGGACAGGTCTGCGGTGCCTCGGCCTGGCCCAGGCCAACCGGGCGCTGATCTACAACCCGGTGGTGGCCATCCAGGCCAGAAAGCGGTCAGCCTTAGATCCGTGGGGCCGCCCCCCCATGGCGCGCAGACAGGAGGCAGCGAGCGTGCACGGAGCCTGGTGTCCCTGGCAATCTTCCCTCACAGGCTGACTGCATTCTGAGTGCCTCCCTTTCACCCAGGATGCCAGCCCCTGCCTGCTCACTGCCCCCTATACGTACTTCCAAGGGGCGGGGTCAAGGCAGCTGGGTGGTTGCTCACTGGCTCCAGGGCAGCCCTGCAAGTCTGATCCAAGGCAGGGTACAGGAACCAACGCCGTTCGTGGCCAGGGTGCACTGCTCTCTCACGTCCGCAGGCCTTACTGTTTGAGTGCAGGAATGAAGCCTTCAACTGAGCAAGGAGGCAAGCCAAGCCCCTCACACCCACGTACAACCCGCCAGAGCTGACCGTACCGGGGGAGGAATGAGACCCCATTGTCCCACAGACCCCACCTGCATGCAAATGGTGTGTGAATGGGACAGTTGGAAATGGAGCTATCTTTGAGGGGCAATCCCGCTCCTGTGCCTCCACTTTCTTCAGCTCAGAGCTGCTTGCGGTGGTGGTGGGAGCCACCTGAGCAGCCATGATCTCCCCTCCCCAGCCAGCCAGCCCTACCTGACCTATTACTTGCCTGGCCAGCGGCTGGCACAAAACCTCACTGCCCTTTTCCTGCTTGCTCAAGTGGTGGTAGGCTCTGTGAGCTTCGTACCTGCTATCAAACACTAAGGCCACTGTGGAATCGGAATTGGCCGGGTGCAGGAACCAACACCGTCCATGGCCCGGGGGCGCCGGGTTGCATGGGCCGGTCTTACTGTTTGAAGGCAGGAATGAAGACTTCAACTGAGCGGAGGCACTGCAGGGCCAGAACCCGTGTCCTGCCTGCCAGAGCTTGCTGCACCAGGGGAAAAATGAGAGACCCCATTGTCCCACAGAGCTTTCCGCCACTTGGGTGGGGAGGACGAGGAGGAGAAGAGCGATGAGACTTTTTTCCAGCTAGCTGGCCAGGCAAGGAGTAGGTCAGGTGGGTCTGGCTAGCAGGGGAGGGGGAATCATGGCTGGTCAGGTGGCTCCTGCCACCATTGCCAGCAGCTTGGGTGCCCCAGCTGTGTCTGAGCTGAAGAAAGGGAAGGCGCACCAGTGGGTTTGCCCTCAAAGATCACTCCATTTCCAAGTGCCCATTTACACGCAGACACCCCATTTGAATGCAGGCGAGTTCCGTGGGACAACAGGGTCTCTCATTCCTCACCCGGCATGGCGAACTCCGCTGGGCTGGACGTGAGTGTGAGGGGCCTGGCCTTGCAGTACCTCCTCACTCAGTTGAAGGATTCATTCCTGTACTCAAAAAATAAGACCAGCACACACAAGTGAACAGTGCACCTGGGCCATGGACGGCATT
The DNA here is from genome assembly GCA_003457575.1 of Thermophis baileyi. Classification (NCBI taxonomy): domain Eukaryota; kingdom Metazoa; phylum Chordata; class Lepidosauria; order Squamata; family Dipsadidae; genus Thermophis; species Thermophis baileyi. Next base: position 1,038,961 of record QLTV01002446.1, read on the forward strand.
GGTTCCTACACCTGGTCGATTCCGATTCCACAGTGGCCTTACTGTTTGAGTGCAGGAAAGGAGCCTTCAACTGAGCAAGGAGGCACTGAGGGGCCAGGCCCCTCGCACCTGTGCCAGCCTACCAGAGTTCACCATGCCGGGGGAGAAATGAGAGACCCCATTGCAGAGCCTGCCGCTACTTGAGTGGGGAGGATGAGGAGGAAGAGCGGTGAGGTTTTATGCTGGCCAGGCAGCTGGCCAGGCAGGGAATAGGTCAGGTGGAGCTGGCTGGCTGGGGAGGGGAAATCATGGCTGTCAGGTGACTCCTGCTGCCGCCAGCAGCTTTGGTGCCCCAGCTCCATCCAAGCTGAAGAAAGTGGAGGTGCAGCAGCGGGATTGCTCTCAAAGATGGCTCCATTTCCATGTGCTCATTTGCACACAGACACCCCATTTGAATGCAGACAGACTCTGTGGGACAACAGGGTTTCATTCCTCCCCCAGTGCTGCAAACTCCAGCGGGCTGGGCATGGGTGTGAGGGGCCTGGCCTTGCGGTGCCTCCTCGCTCAGTTGACGGTTTTGTTCCTGCACTCAAACAGTAAGGCCTGCGCACATGAGCAGCGTGCCCAGGCCGCAGACAGTGTTGGTTCCTGCACCCTTCCGATTCCACGGCAACTCTCCCTGCTCCGGCCATGGGGTGGATTGTTGAAGGAGCTCTATCCGCAGCACATTTTAGTGGGCAGGGAGCATCCCTGCAACAGTGTTGGCGGAAAGGATTTCGGGGTTGGGGAAGGAGCAGGAGACAGGCACCGCAAATACTTTTCGTGCTGAGAATGAAAGTTTCTGGGTCCCTAATTCTCTGTAAAAGAGGATGTGTTGTGGCCTTTCAGCCACTGACCCTCCAGCAGCCAAATCAGATGAAGAGGCAGAGTGGGAGTCAAGGCCAGCATCAAGGCAATCTGAGAGCTCCGAGGGGGAAGAGGGAATGGAGCTGTCAGAGATAGAGACAGAGGCGGAACCTGGGCCGTCCATTAGCCCCCAGATGGAGAGTCAACAGCCCCCAGGTCCAGAGGTAGCTGATGAGGAAGAGGAGGAACAGCTGGGTCCTGTGCCTGATGTGCAGATGTGCAGAAGTCAGAGGAGAGGAGAGCAGTGGGACTCTTTGTGCCGGTCATCGGGATGGAAGAGCCACTGCTGCTAGCTAAGCCCCACCGTAGCTCTGGGGATAAAAGGCGGGGGGGTGGAGACGAATAGGTGTGGCAGATAACTATTTGTCTCCCTGTTGGTCAGCCACTGAGAATCCAAATTTCTGAATCCTGTCTGGAACTGTATCGGAATTCTTTCTTGGAATCTGCAACACTGAGAGTCGGGTGCACCTTCGGAGTGTGTGTGTGTCTCCGCTGCTGGAAAAAGAGCAGGCACACCTTCCAGGACTTTCGTTACGAGTGTGGTGAGTGAGAGAGACTCCTGGTGTGTTGGAGCCATTTCAGGAGGAAGGGGAGCAAGCTTCGCTTTCCACAGGCACTTAAGAGACTTTGTTAGCCTGCTGAGAGAGAGAGAGACTCTTTGCCGGGGTTGCTGGTGCTCCTAATAAAGGGAACTTTTAGTTAAAAAACCGCATGCTTGCCGTGTTTGGGAACCGGGTCTGAACAGGATGGGTGCCTGAACTTGTGCAATATTATGGCACCCAGGAGTGTCCATTCTTGGGGCGAAAAGCATTTCCAAGCGAACTTTCCTCTCTCTCCCTCAAAGGCAAAGAAACAGCGGCAGAGAAGAGACAGATCTTTGCAATGTGAGTCCAGTGTAGCAGGGAGGAAGAAGCATGAGGTATCTTAGTGGGTTGGTGAGGCCTTGAGGGCCTGTTCTATCACTAGGGCCCCCATGGCCTTCCCCACCCTGAGATACCTTGTGTGCACTTAACGAATGGCACATTCGTATTCTTGAATTGTGAGCTCTTAGGAAAGTATCCACTCCTTGTGTGTTGCAAACAGCTGTTTCCAGCAGGGAAAACAGGACAAAGCAGAGTGGGGGAAAATACTTTCCTTTGCTATATTTCCAGTCTGAATTATGGCAGGGTCCCTACAGGAGAGCCCTTTTAAGGATTGTGTGTTAATAGAAAAGCAACTAACTTACCTCTGTTCTTAAACGCTAAAGCTGTTGCACATAAAAAACAGGGGAGCTCTGATCAACTATCACAGCCACCATTTTGACAGTTTTGCTGTACTGTTGTCTGTGGATGCCTCCACAAAATGCAACCATGGGATAAACTAAGCCTGGTTTATTCTCAGTCTTTTAAGTGGCCACAAACTACTAGCAAAAGTGGCAAGGCAAGGAGGCATCAAGAAATGTTTCCTCTTTTGCATTTGAGCAAAGACAAAGAAAAATAAGAAAAAAGAAGGAAGAAGGAAGGAAAAAGAAAAGGGAAAAAGGAAGGAACCATCCACCCAGCCCTGCCAAGGCCAGCACAGGAATCCTCCGACACCAAGCAACGTTGAGCTAGCCATCACCCCTGCTCCAACCACAACCTTGATGTGGCCCTCAACGAAATTGAGTTTGACACCTCTGGTATAGATCAGTGATGGCGAACCTGTGACCATATCAGAGGGCACACGAGGCGTTGCCCTATGTCAGCTCCTGCGCGCATGCGCGCGCTGGCTAGCTGATTTTCAGCCTTGGGGAAGGCTGTTTTGCCCTCCGGAGGCTTCAGGGAAGCTTCCTGAAGCTCCGGAATGCGAAAAATGGCCCAACGGGAAAACCGGAAGTTCGGAAAAACGCACTTCCGGTTTGCCATTGGGCTATTTTTCGCACTCCTGAGGCTTCAGGGAAGCTTCCTGAAGCCCCGGATTGCGAAGAACAGCCCAACGGGCAAACCGGAAGTCCGTTTTTCCAAACTTCCGGTTTCCCCGTTTGCCCTGCAGCCCCGGAGTGTGAAAAACGGGCAAACCGGAAGTTCGGAAAAATGCACTTCCGGTTTGCCGGTGGGCTGTTTTTCGCACTCTGGAGGCTTCAGGGAAGCTTCCTGAAGCCCCGGAGTGTGAAAAACGGGCAAATGGGCAAACCGGAAGTTTGGAAAAATGCACTTCCGGTTTGCTGTTGGGCTGTTTTTCGTACTCCGAAGGCTTCAGGGAAGCTTCCTGAAGCCCCGGAGTGCAAAAAACAGCCCAACAGGCAAACCGGAAGTGCATTTTTCCGAATTTCCGGTTTGCCCGTTTTTCACCATCCCAGGCTTCAGTGAGGCCTTTGCGCATGCGCGGGGGGTGGGTTGTGCGCCTGTGGGGGGGGGGAATGGGTGTGGGCACGTCCACGCGCACTAGCACATGCACACACACCCTTTTGGCACGCGAACCAAAAAAGGTTCGCCATCACTGGTATAGATTATATATATGTAATATGTATGTATGCACATATGTCTTTTTGGTTCCATTTTGTAGGGTACTCTGATCTGTTAGGTGCCCAGAGTAATAGGCAGCCACTTTAATCCAATTAAATAAATAATCTATTTATACAAGAGACTGCTATCAAACTAAAGGAAGACTTTGGTTAATAGCTAGATATTTAGGTCGAGTGTGAGGTCATCCATATAGCTGTATTCCTCAGCCATTTAACTTTCTAAAAAACAAGTTAGAAAATTTATAACATTTAGCCTCCTTCAACATGCAATGCCATGCATGGGGTATGCCTCCTGCAGGTTTGGAGGGAAAAAAAGTCCACTTACTTAAGTTGGAAAACTTGCTGCATATGAGCTTTATCACAATATTCTCCATAGCTCGAAAAATTGCCCACAAAATGAAACAATAGAGGACTCATGAAAGTGAATATGCTTTAATTGCAAATGCAGTTTAAATTCATGTTGAAATAACATACAACACATCTTTGTATGCAGTTACACCCCACTTCTGCAAATAATAAGTTATTTAGGTTACTATAAGGTTATGTTATCACTAGTTAACAGCCAATTCCCCGATCCATATAAATTCCAAATGTAGAATTAAATTCTGGGCGAATGTTAAAAGACAAAACAAAACCCAGACTCTTTAAAAAGTACAATGCACACGCACACAGAGTGCTGCAAATAGTACACTTAAGCAACTACAGTATAAAGTACAGTGCAGTCTTCTGGATGTATATTATCCAAAGTAGGGTTTGTATAAAGGAATCAATCATTCCATTGTGATGTCTGTTTAGTCCAGTGTGAACCAAGATGGACGTTTCCTGTTTCTTTCGATAATTCGCTTGCCTTCATCTTCATTTCTGGGTTTTTCTCCTGTATAGAGCACAACACTTTCTACAGTGGGAGCCTTATGTGGTCCATTTTCCAATAATCTAATTTGATTTTTTATGGCATAGGTTTCCTGTTTAACTTTTTCATAACAATAGCCACAAAGAACATGCTTCTCTTTCAGGTTGCCACATTCAGGACAAATATCTATGTTTTTCTAAAAGAAAAAAAAAGATGCAGTGGTGAGAGAATATTTAATTATTTATAAAAATTCTTTTAACGTTTAAACAACGTATCAAACAACGTATCAAAATAATAAAACCAACACAGCAAAAATAGTATTGCCCAATGCTATGTAGAAATCAAAGTATATCTCCAAGTTAATATTTTAATATTTAGTAGGGACAGGCAATATTTGAAGGGTTGAATCTGCATCTCAGACCCTTGAAGTGCTACAGGGCTGTAGGAGGCTGTGTGGTTAAGACGCAAGAGTAAATTTATTTTAGCCTGTTTTTTCACTTTTGGGACAGCATGTGAAGATCAGCATGATGCCCCTGAAAGGCAATTTGCTCTATCTCAACTTTTAAACTTTCCAAAGTCAGAAATTCAAGGGTGGGTGTAAAGTGATTCATTTGCCAGGAATTTCCCATTCCTACTTAAAAAAAACAGCCTGAAACAAGGCAGAAAATAGTTGCCATGGTGGTTAGATGGATAGTTGTCTAGCTGGAACAATTTGTTTTCCAAGGTGTTAGAAATTAAGGTAAACAAAATAAAAACAAAACCACAATTTTGGTTTCACATTTGCAGTTGGCAGGAATTTCATGCAGCCCACAGACCACATAGATTTATATTAACAGCAAACCCACTATGAAACAAATGTTTATTTATATTTCTGAACTTGCTTGCCAACTTACTCCTATTGATAGTGAAGAACGAAACATATACAAGCAATGCAAGGGAAACAAAGTCCAATTTTCTGCACAGGGAAATTTAACAAATTACCTTTATTTTTATAAGATGGTCAGAATGCCTTCGTCTGGTGCGATTAACTTCAATTGTCCGCCTTGACTTTGGAGCTGGCATCCAAAGTATGCTGTCTAAAAAGCTGGGGTTTTCAAAATACTCGGTTTTCTCTTCCACAGGATTGAGTAAAGAATCTGGAGCTTGTGTTGCTAAAGCAGGAGCTTAAAGGAAATATATCAACTCAAATAGTAGTCTATTTAAAATAGTTTAAATTCAATATGGAATGGTAACCCCTTTTTAATGGGGTTCATTCTGAACTGACTAGCATTTAGATTTTAAACCAACACATCTGAAGCTAGCAGCACTCTTCAACATCCAAGCTGGATTGGTGCTGGAGCCCATCCGCAGGGAACTTCAACATATTTATTGAACAATTAAAAATCACTATATTAACATAAGGTTTTTTACTGACCATGACAGTAATTTTAAACACTTAAAAGGAATTAGGTAGCCCTGAAAACAAATGAACTTACTTCTGAATAAATATGTATACAATGGAATGCACAGGGTCAGTATCTAAAGTGTGTGTGTGTGTGTGTGTGTGATATCATTCAATTGTTTTTTAAAATGATAAATCGGTTCTTGTTCCACATCTTTTTGTATGTGCCTTCAAGTCAGTTTTTGACTCCTGGACCATTCCTTGCAGTTTTCTTGTCAAAATTTCAGAAGCTGCTTGTCTTTTCCTGCTTGTTAGGGCTGAGAGGACTTGCCCAAGTCACTCAGCTGGCTTCCTGCCTAAGGTGGGACTAACTCACATCTTCCGGTGTGCAGCCTTTTCTCCAGCAAACCGATTCTGATAACATTTTATTGTTTCTCTAATATTTTGTTTCCACATGTGAAGACTATGAACAACGCATAAGGGATGTAAACAGTTTTGGAATCTATAGTAAGAGTGAGTGCTCTACTTTCAGCTTTAATTCTATCCTCCATTTAACTAACAATCCGTT
>QLTV01002446.1:1045373-1060835 GCA_003457575.1 Thermophis baileyi
GGTGAAAGGGGATGAGAGCACCAACACGACAGCCATGCTTACTTTCCCGGCACCTCTCGCGGTTCCGCCCACAGGTTTTCTACGAAATCCGCGAGGGTAGCTACCGCAAGGAATCCTGGGAAACCGAGTCAAACTACCCGCATTGGTCATGTCACTGTCACACGTCTTTGGTGAACTACCGTTCTCGTTGTGCGAGTTTTGACTTTCAAACTGCACCAGAGGCTGCCCCTGAGAGCACCTGTAGCCCGTCTAGCAGATTCTATAATATAACTATAATTAACAGCAGATTCACTAATTAACGGCACTCCTAATAATTCAGGGCCACGTGCTGCTTTCGGGAATTATCAGGCGAACTTCATTTGTCATAAAACTGCGGAAATCACATGCCAAAAAGGTTTCTTTCTCTGCGCACGCGTAAAACTCCCAACGCACGCAGCCGCAGTTAGCCAGAGCCGGCTGTGAGGATCGGTGGCGCGAGTTAAAATGGCGGAACGTGGCTACAGTTTTTCTCTCACCACTTTCAGGTAGGTTCTTTTCTTGAAGGAGAAACTGAGGCGAATCGTTTGAACGGCCAGCGCGTCCTGAATGGGTTGTATCAGGAGTGAGAAAATCTATTTGCTTGATTGCTTACTCTTTCAGGAATAATGGAACGGGAAGTGATTTTGTGGAGTCACTGTTGCTGCTGTTAGTTACGCATTGTTGTAGAAAGAAGTGGCAGGCAGGTACAATAATGAACTACGTTACAAACGAAAGGGGGAATTTGAATTTAGTTATGGGCCTTTTGAACGGACTTGATCAGTCTTTAGTATCATCTTTCTTTCTCTATAATGCAAGACCGCATTTGACTTTGGCAGATTGATTATTGGTGCTTGGTAATATATCAAATTAAGTAGCGCTGCTACTTTAATAGGGAAAATATAACTGGACTAGATAAACTTTATTGTCGTTTTTTTTCTTCCTAAGATATGCAATCAGAGTTATAAAATGGCTTTGAAAAAGCCATTTTAATTACGATACAGTTCTGTGACTGTTTATTGTAATAACTAAGCTATCTACGTTATGACCCTTTGGGTCATTGTTTCTGAGATAATCCTTACCAGATTCGTCAACGCCTTCAATAATAGCAGAGTTTCTAATATACAGGAAAAGTTTTTTTTAAACTTCAGGGAGATATTCGGAAATGTATTTGCCTTGAATGTAGCTCAAGTTGAACTGTACACCACAGTCAGACATCAGCAGCTGATCACAAGAAATGTTTTATTACATTTTGTATTGTGTCATAAAATGCTTTACGATAATTTTTATATCATAAATTGTTTTATCAAAATTGCCAAATTTCAATTTCACAAAGATCATGTGTCCCAGATTTTGGATGCATTCTCTGAGTAAGCTCAAAAGTAAAACTTAAAAGTAATTTGAGATACCTTGGTTGAAAAGGTTTTTCCCTGTGATGTCATTTTGCCCAGTTAAAGTTTATAGACACGATATTTTTTCAGGATATAAATAAGTTCATTTGTGATTAGCAATAAAAAGGATTGCACAGTTCATTAGTACATTGCTACAATGCTACATTACTGATACAGTACAAAAATTGTGAAACATGACTACACTGAAGTCAGAATAACTTGTCACTTTTGTGACAATAAACTTGGACTGGGCTACACATTTCAGTTTCATATAATTAAAGACTGGATGGTATAATTCTGTTTTGTATGCCACTTAATTTCTCAATAGATTTTTTTTCTATGATAGACTATAATGCAAAAAAGAAATCTATACTTTTAAATATACCGTATATGAAACTGGTTGAAGAATATGCCACTCAGTTTTTTTTTTTAGAAAAACACAAAACTATTCAGGGTTCATTCTTCAAATTAAGTAATCTTTGATTACAGTCCTTCAAAAAAAAAAAAAGGTTGATACACAAGATTAAATATGTTTTCATTCAGGGCCAGCCATTAGCATTAATTATAATTACTTTTTGTTCCATTCTTTGATCTCAGTTTTTGCCTAATTTATGTTGAGCTTTTCTACTACTTTTTGATTTTGGAACTGGTATATATATATAAGGCTGTATTAACTTTTCACATATGTGAAGATTGTATGGAAAAATATATTGTTAGATTTTGTGAGGGATTCAGTGGAGATTATATCTATATCATCGGCAACTATACCCGATATGTGTTTATTCAAAATCTTTTAGCATATGTAGGCTTTTTGAGCTGTTAGTTGCATAGAACTTTGTAAAGAATTCTTCAGAAATTTTTTAAAAAAATGAAATGACATCTTTTATTTAAAGCTTCCACTTGGGAATTAGAAAAGTCTGTGACTTTTCCTGAACATTACTGTGTGAATTTGTTCCAGAGTAAATTATACTGAATTTATTAATTTCTTTGAGAAAATTGTCTAACATTTTAGCTCTAGACAAGTATTTTGAGGAAGGTAAGTTTTAACTTCTGCTACATATTCTAATGTACTATGCAATGTGCTCAGTATGCTTTTGTTTAAAACAAATTGTCTTTCTTGTTAGAAAATGTTTTCTCCACAATGTCTCATGAATTATATATATATTTTCAGTCCTTCTGGAAAGCTTGTTCAAATTGAATATGCTTTGGCAGCTGTTGCAGCAGGAGCTCCATCAGTTGGAATTAAAGGTATTAAAGATGTTTGTTAATGTTTACCAACTTTTTAGCATAAAAAAAGCTTTTGCTTGGCCCTGTGAAAACAGATTGCTAGAATAAATGTTTGGCCCAATCAAGCACAATTAAAATTTTGATGATTCATACATACTATTCAAGTTTCTAACATAAAGTGCATTACTCTTTTATGAGAGAGTAGCACCTATATTTTAGAAGGGCATTATGTCTGTATTATTGCACAGATATAAAGGGTATTTCCAGTGTTTTAAAATATGTACTTAAAACAAGTCAGAAAGGCTGATTAGCTGAACATTTGTTTTCTATTTAAATAAACATTTCTAAGGAAATTAAACAGTTATTACTTTGTTTAATTCAGGATATTCTCTGGTTTATTTAAATATTTATATTCCACATTTCAGTTGGAAAGTTACTTAATCTTATATAAGATAAATTAAATTTGTTTTTATTAAATATTTTATTTACAAAATAAACAGATGTATAATTCAAAACAAGGGAAAATGTAGTGTTTAGGCATTGGATGATCCAATAATTATAAGATATAATTAAAGAAAGAATAGTAAATACAGAGAAGAAGCAACTACAACATGCATGAAAATCTGATGAGTCATTTTACACTGAGCCTTATTAAAGGGATCGTACACTGTAGTTTGACTGGGAAAAGAAAAAGGATGAAATAGAATTTATAATGATTGCGGTTTTTTTCTTTTGATCTAATCTATTGAAATGGCAGTTGAATGGTTATAGAAAATATCTGATAAAATGTCTAGAGTATGATACATAAAACATTGATCAGTTTATTGATTTATGTACTGAATATTTGAAATGTTGCAAGGGAAGCAGCAGGAAGATTTTCTAATAGTATTAATTTAGTGCATTCTTTTTTTTTTATGTAGCTGCAAATGGTGTGGTACTAGCAACAGAGAAAAAGCAGAAATCTATACTGTATGATGAACGGAGTGTACACAAAGTGGAACCTATTACTAAACATATAGGCTTGGTATATAGTGGCATGGGCCCTGATTACAGGTAAATAAGAAAAAAATATTAAAAAATATTAAATGAAAATATTACCATTGGTCTTTGAGCAGATTTTGAGATAGGTGAAATCAAGTTGGTTAAAAATTATCTACAATTCAATAGGTGTTATACACTATTGTTTAGAAGGCATATTTGCAAAAAGCTACATTTTTAGCTTTCTCTTCCAAAGATATATACATATATTAGCAACCTGGCTTTGTGGCATGATTCTATTCCTGATTCCTTTGTGCTCTGCAACAATGAATAAGTTTTTAACCGACAAGACTGTAATCCCAGATATATTTCTTAATGTGAAAATTCAAACCCTTTATTAATAACAGCTAAGCCTTTTTCTGAAAAGTGCATGTCATATATGTGTGTGTACATACATGTATCAGCATTGTGAGACTGATCTGTTAGCCCAATCCATAAAGCTAATGAATTAGTCAATGTCTTTTTTAAAATCATTCTTCGAGATTTGTGACCTATCACTTTTTAGAATATAAAAATAATTGCTCTCCTATAGAGGATTTGTAAGTACTTATAAATGAACAAGGTGATTATTAGAAGCCAGCATTATTTGGGTTTGTTAACAAATCATGCCAAATAAACTTTATATCCTCCTTTGATAAAGTGACTAAATTAGTGGATCAGCAACATGTGGGGACATATTATACTTGGACTTCAGTAAAGTATTTGACAAAGTAGACCACAGCTAATTTCTTGATAAATAGTATCACCACCAGATGGATTTGCAATTGACTGACCAATCACACTCAGTGGGTAGTGCTCAATGGAACTACATATACATGGAGGGAAGCATGTGTTGGGAGTACCTCAAGTTTCTGTCGTGGGCCCAGTATTCTTCAACATCTTTATAAATGATCTAGATAGAGGATAAAGGGGGAATTCATCTAATTTGCAGATGACACCAAGCTGGGGGGAATTGCTAACAGTTTGGAAGATAGATTCAAGATTCAGAGGGATCTTGACAGGTGAGCACTGGCCCCTATTATCCAACAAGATACAGTTCATTGGTGACAAAAGGGTCCTGCACTTGGACAAGAAAAAACAAATGTAAAGATACAGAATAGGTGATACCTGGCTAAACAATAGTGACTATGAGAGAGATCTACTTGTCCTACTGGATTACTTAATTATGAACCAGCAGTGTGCTGCAGCTGCCAAAAAGCCAACACAGTCCTGGGCTGCATCAACAGGGATAATATCATGATCACGAGAAGAGATAATACCGCTTTATACTGCATTGGTGAAACCATATTTAGAATACTGCATGTAGTTTTGGTCATCATGATAGAAAAGATGCTACGGCCCTAGAAAGGGGAAGAGAAGAAGAACAACGATGATAAAAGGTCTGGAGCTAGATATGTCTTGCCTATCAAAGAGAAGGATTAGGCAAGAAATGATAACTCTGCCAATACTAGGGCTATCACAGAAAAGAGGGGATTGACTTATTCTCCAAAGGACCAGAGGGGATGACAAGAAGTAATGGGTGGAAGCTTGTTAAAGAGAAATCCAGTCTAGAAATAAGAAATTTTCACCAGTGAGAACAATGAATAGAATAGCTTGTCTCCCAAAGTTGGTGCTCCCTCACTAGACAATTTGACTGGAATAATATAAGATCTGCCTTGAGCTGGATGTTGGATTAAAAGATCTCTTAGATACTTTCCTCACTATGATTCTATGTTCTATTATTCAGTTGGTTATACTGATGAAGAAGGTAAGTACCAAAGGCAAGCTAAACATGGTAAAACACACAGTCTGTTTTACTTTCTGCCAAAGTTATTTCCGTGTGATATGGCCCTGTTTATTTTACACATTATTTTTCTCCCTGTAACTTTGGTTTCTCCACCAACATTAAGTGCATACCAAAACTATGAAAAAGATTTCCACTGTAATTTAATAATAATCTTTTTTGCTTGTGTGTGTGTGTGTGTGTTTTTGTTTTGTTAGAGTACTTGTTCATAGAGCTCGTAAATTGGCACAGCAGTACTACTTGGTTTATCATGAGCCTATTCCAACAGCTCAGCTAGTGCAGAGGATCGCTTCTGTGATGCAAGAATACACTCAATCTGGGTATGTTACTTGCTTTTAAATAAAATGCACTAATTTATTTATTCTTCAAGTTATGAAGGTGGTGACTACACATTTTTTCTGATATACCAGGGAATAATTTTGTAGAGATTACTTAATAAGCATAACCTTGCCATATATAGGAATATGTAAACTCTTCCACTTGCTCTTTTCTAGCACGCAGGGAAACACAGTACTACTAACAAAAGAGCGCCTTCATAAATAAATAAAAAAGAGGCTGCCTGATTATTAATATTGACAGGTATCTGCAGACCACATAAGTTTAAAACGAATTGGATATCCATTTTCCATTTAGAGCATTTTAGTGGGTGGCAATCAATAGGGAATGACCAGGCACATTACATTGTAACTGCTCAGCTGTATCTACAGGTAGTCCTTGAGTTATAACTGGTTATAAGTTATAATGGTGGTAAAACTCGGTCATTGATCAGCCTGATTTTATGACTTGCTTTGCTCATAAGTGTGAACACTATGGTTGTTAAGCAAACTCATTTTTTCTTAGAATGTTTCCTGACAAAGCAGTAAGTGCTGGATTTTGGCAAAACTCTCATAAAAGATGACTGCAAACAGCCATAACTACAGCAATATTACCCAAAGTTCAGTAATGTGATTGTAGGGGGGGGGCGGAATCCGGCTTATAAGTCCCTTTTCAGGTAGGTTGTAACTGATTGTAAGTCAAGGACTACCTTTATAATTTAGTGCATATAAATATCTGTTAAATGTATTAAGAGGTCCTTAACCCTCCTGGCCCACTAGTGATGGGCGAGTGCGGGAAGCTCCATTTGTGAAATGGTGTGTTTGCAAATGAAATTGTCCCCTTCCCCCTGCCACTACTGGTTCACAGAACTGGAAGGTTGCATACTGCTGTATTAAAATATAAAGTTTCCTAATATTGTACATGAGCTTAAATTATTTTTCTGAAAGAAAATATTCTATTCTTGTTTGCCCTGCCTTGGTGTGAGATTTTGGTGAATTGGACAGTAGTTAAAATTTACTGGTATATAGGCTGAACTGTCTTCTTATCTTTGTAGCATAGATAAGCTCATGATTTCTTCTATTCTGCTTTTTTTGCTTTCTTTCGAAGAGCCTTCATTTAGGACATTCTTGAATGTGTAGTCTGAACAAGCGTGCCACAATTGCTTGCTACCTAACCCATGCTTCATTATGCTCTTAAATGAAGAATGAATAACAGAAAATAATTCTATATCTCAAGGAACTAGCATGACTAATGCCTTAATAAATGAGTTTTCTTAATGTAAGAAATTAAAAAAATACTTAAAGTAATAATACATTTCAGCAATATTTTAGGGAAAATAAGTACTGATGACTTCCTCTGTCACTCCTTTAATAATGTCTTCATTTGCATATGCATTGTTTTCAATCAGTCTTCATGCTAATAAAATTTTAACTTCCTTAATTTCTGCCTGAAAAGCTACTCCTAAAAGTATAGGAGCAGAATCAGCAGTGACAAGTTTAAAATAATTAACTACATAATGTAATCACATAGTGCTTTAAATTATAAACTGATATGATTGTAAAAAATAAATAAAAATAAATGCCTCAACAGCTTATTAAATGCTGCCCTTGAGTATTTCTGATGTCTTCCTTGATAGAGGTGTACGTCCATTTGGAGTATCACTATTGATATGTGGATGGAATGAGGGGCGACCATATTTATTCCAGTCTGATCCATCTGTAAGTATTTAAAATTGAACTTCTTCATAGATTTGTATAAAAACGTAGTCTAGCTATTTGCTTGAAGAACTTATGAACTGTTTTTCTGCAGTAAGTTTTAAGGAAGATATATGTATAATCGATGGTTAAAATTTCCAGGATAGAATGTTCACACCTTGGGTGGTGAGCTTTAAAATCATATGAGAAGACCTACTAGATCTGGGTAATGAGGTAACATGTTCAACCTTATAGTACTATTTGTCTGTTTCAGCATTCACCAGCAGAATAACTTTTTGCTATAGTGACTTCCAAATTTTGTCGAAAAAAGCTCACTTTTATCTTTGGTTCTGAGTTCCTAGATTATAAAATAGCCAGACTTCTTTTTATTTTGTCTTGATTATTGGTAACTTCATAGCCCCTTAGGTCAATGGTTCTCAACCTTTCTAATGCCGCGACCCCCCCGTGACCCCCACCCCACCGCCGCGACCCCTGCCCCGCGCACGATGAGGGGACAAAGGGGGCGGGGCACCAGGGGGGAGATGCTCCCGGTTCAGGCCACAAAGCGTTCTGCGCATGCGCAGAGGGTAAAAGAACCCAAATGGCGGCGTCCGGGCAGGTGGGCGAAGTCTCCCGCTTCTGTCGCTACCGGCTATCCGGCGACCCGCAGGCACGGCCGAACCGGGAGCATTTCACCCCTGCAGTGACGGTGGCACCAAGATGGCGGGCTAACACGCGCGGCGACCCCTGTGAAATGGTCATTCGACCCCCAAAGGGGTTGCGACCCACAGGTTGAGAACCGCTGCCTTAGGTGATTTAAATGATAATCTGTTATAAAATATATTTGATTGTCCTGTCTTAGCTCTCCTGTTTTTGGTAATCTGTATTTATATGTATAGTGACATAAGGATGCTACCATATACCCATAAATAAGTCGAGAATTTTAAGTGTCAGAATTCCCCCTCAAAATTGGGTTTGGCTTATCCACTGACAGGTTTATCTGTTATTATATACAGTAATACTTCTTTAAAGTGCCCATATATCCAGTATGTATTCTTGGATAAACCCATCTGCAGATAAGTTGACCTTTAGTCATAATGAAAAATAAACCAGTGGATAAACTAATTATGAAAAATAAAACATACAAAAATTTTGACAATCAGCTTATCCACAGATAGGCTTATATGTGACTATGTATGGTACTTCCTATGCCCATATTTTCAGAATCTTAGTACAGATAGTCCTTGACTTTTTTAAATTTAATTTAATTTATTATATTTATTTGTCATCCATCTCGTTTTGACTCTGGGTGGCTTGCAGCATTAGAAGCATTAAAATAATAAAATAAATATTTCTAAAACAATAAAAATGGAAATTACAATGAAAAATAGAATTATACAAAGAAAATGGGGAGGGAAGGAGAAGGCTGTTCTGAGGGGAGGGTGGATTCCCTTTTTATTTATCAACCACCTCCAGTGTGATCCCTCCCTGATGGAGCCCCAAGCCATCTGGCCGAGCCATGTCTTCAGGCTCCTGCAGAAGGACAGGAGGGTGAGAGCAAATTTTTCCCACAGGATACAATATTTCAAAGAGCCGGTGCCATGGCAGAGAAGGTCCTTCTGGACCCTGCCAGCCAGATTTCCTTGACTGAAGGGGCCCACAGCATGCCTCCTTTGCCAGCACAGGTGGGAAGAGTCAGTCCCAGTGGGTTGAGATGGTTCCTCAAGTAACCTGGACCCATGCCATGCAGGGCTTTAAAGATAATAAAGGATGGTTAAATAATAATGGCCTTGGATGAGTGTTTTACAGCCTGTAAACACTTCTGATCATCGCAAAACACTGCACACCCCAACAATCACATAATTACAATCTAGGTGCTTGAGAACCTGTTCATATGATGTTTGCTAAGTGATGCATGTTATGTGATTGCCATTTGCAACCTTCATATTCTGCACAAAATAACTGCCTGCCCAAGGATTTCAACCCCAACCCCCCCTCCCGTGTGGTGGTGTGGTTTCTACCAGTAGTCAGAATAATCCTGAGATAAAATCCCTTTTCTACACTGTCAGAATGTTTATTACTTTAGCCCATTATTATATCATTCATTTTGCAACTGGAGAGTACTAGGATTTTACATAAAACAGATGATGTTTTTTATTTCAGACTTAAAGCAGAATTGTTGTATTTTGGAAATTCTGCTGTAACAAAATCTGAAGGGGTCTTTCTAGATGGTAGAACAAGGCTAGTACACTTAAAGTGCAGGAGTTTGTCATTCATAGGATCTAAGTTGACTTCAAGTGTGGCATATCCAATGACCTACTTACCTCTTCTACTTACCTCTTCTGATTTTCATGCCTTCTTTTCTGTATTTGTCTTTATCTGCTACTGTCGCTTTTTCTGTTCCTCTCTCCCCATTACGCCAATACTTCTGCTTGGTGTACATGTCTCTATATCAGAACCAAATACATAATCTGGATTCAGAATGACTGCTCTGTGAGTAGAATGTTTGCAGATCTCCAGAGAATACTACTTCTCAAAAGCTTAAAAAAATAAGTACAGGTAGTCCTTGACTTATAACCACAATCGAGCCCAAAATTTCTGTTGCTAAGTAAGACAGTTGTTAAGTGAGTTTTGCCCCATTTTACAATTCTTCTTGCCACAGTTGTTAAGTGAATTATTGCAGTTGTTAAGTTAGTAACATGGTTAAGTGAATTTGGCTTCCCCATTGATTTTGCTGCAAAAGGCTGCAAAAGGTAATCACATGACCTCAGGACACTGCAACCATCATAAATATGAGTCAATTGCCAAGCATCTAAATTTTGAACATGTGACCATGGGGATGCCACAACAATCATTTGTGTGAAAAAATGTCATGTCACTTTTTATAGTGCATTGTAACTTCGAATAGTCCCTAAATGAATTGTTGTAGGAAGAGAACTACCTATATTTGCCTGGTAGTATCATATGCTGCTCATCTCCTTGCAATTTTATAACTTCTGTGTATGAATTTGTACAGTTAGGAAGTTTCCAAGGAATTTCTAGTAATATAAGGTTATTTTTTTTCTGTTCTCACTATAAGTAAGTAATGTATATTATATATTATTTTTATACTTTATTATTAAGAAGATAGCTATAATATGCATATTTCTAATTTGCTGTACTTTTCACCTTCCAGGGGGCATACTTTGCATGGAAAGCAACTGCAATGGGGAAAAATTATGTAAATGGAAAGACATTTCTGGAGAAAAGGTAATGTAGAATAGAAATTTTGTAATCTAGTAAATTATTACAGACTTGTATTCTTATTTGAATTTTCCATTTCTGGATTGTTCTTTTCTGAATTCTTGGATGGTTTATAGTTAAATATTAGTAGTGCTGTAAACTCATATAAAACTGACTTTATCAAAATTCATCTTGATAGTGAATTTGGTCCACCAACATCATCTTGGTTATTCTATAAGATAGGAATAAGCATCCCTTTCACTCTTAACAAAAACAAAAAAAAATTATTAAGTACTTTTATTTAAGAGAGGAAGCTATCATGCTAAAAGGAAAACCAGGGGTCACATTTTTCTTGTATTCTGTTAATATATTTACAATACTTCCTCTACTGAAATATCTTGAAGTGATTTACAATGCATAATGTATCTATGTAATAATATTTTAAAACAATCTTGAGTAAACCTTTATGTTTGCTATCTAGACATCAGTGTGGTCATTATTGGTGACAGTAAGACATCACTAGAGTAGGCAAAGCATTCTTTTTTGTTTTTTTAGTCAATTTTTAGAAGGAATAGAAGGGATGTTCAGCAGCAAAATGATATCTCAGTACTATTTTGATCCACGCCCAACCCTATGGAAAAAACTGTAAGGCTTAATGTATCCATTCTGCCTCTTCAATCCAGTAATTCATACACACACAAACAGGGAGGGTTGTAAAATGTTGAACTTGCCTTTTTGCAGAAACTGAGGTCTATAAATGGAAGTTAGGAGAAATATGCAACAGGTTTTCTACCATGCTGTAACAAAGTGCGAGTCTAGCACTCTCCTACTTTACAATTATGTCTTTAGACTGTGTTTTCGAAAATAACAATAGTGATAGCAGGCCTGCACTTTGGAAGTTGGTCCAGAACTAGAGACACAGTATAGTGAGGGATCATAGGAAAATGTAGCAACTTTATCAGATTGTTTTCTAGTAAATGGATATTTTGTAATATTCTAGTGAAAAGTCATTTTGTGACATTTTATGGATTAGCAGGCTCTTCCAATTCAGTTACAGTTATTTTTTCATGGCAGTCCCTGGTATAGTTTGAAATTTTCAAATATGTTTATTGGCACAACAATGGTTTCTTGACCATGAAGTAATCTAGAAAAAATATTTCCTGAATTTATGGGGGTAATTTTGCACTTGTGCAATTTTACTATTGTAGTTATAACAATGGGGGGATATTTTAAATTTCTTAGAAAATGTCTGTTCTTTTGCAGATACAATGAAGACTTAGAGCTTGAAGATGCTATTCATACTGCTATCTTGACATTAAAGGTGAAAAATATTCATTTTAAATTTGATAAAATTTTCAAAGTTGATATTTTAATATTTAATTATTTAACAAAATTGTGTATCTTTTCATTATTAGGAAAGTTTTGAAGGACAGATGACTGAAGATAACATAGAAGTTGGCATCTGTAATGAGGCAGGATTTAGAAGACTCACTCCAACTGAGGTTAAGGATTATCTGGCTGCAATCGCCTAATCTTGATTGATGAGAACATGCGGCTGCTCTCACTTTTTAACTTCATTAATATTAGTGGCTTTTGATTTTAATTTCTACTTTGCTAAACCTGTAGAGTTTTTTTTAAAAGAAATATGGATTCACATGCCACTGAAATATGAAACTAATTAAAACATTAAACAATGTACAAGAATATTTACACAATCTAAATAAAAATAAAAATTGGTATAACTTCTGATTAAATTTACAAAATACTTCATTATACTAAGTTCAAGTGTTGCTAAGATTGTTTCAAAATTCAGATTTTGAGTCCACAAAGCTATTCAGATAAGTGATTAAAGATTCTGTAAAGTTTTATACTGATAGGGCAGCTTGAGTAGAACTAGTGTGCAGGTTTTCATAGCAGAAATTATATTGGGAAGAATTTGTAAAAAAGAGCCAATGACTTATGTTTATACTGAAGGATTTTTGGAAAGATTTTTTTTAATGTGAACATTAAAAGGGGGGAGGGACAAGAAACCTGCTAAACATCTATTTGTGAGTACATTGGGTACATTGACAACTATCTGTGAGTATATTAGGTTTACTTCGGTGGTAGTTCTTCCATGTTTCAGTGGATTCTTTACCTTGAAGTGGCCAGAGACTATATTTATAACCTTCTGTATGCAAATCAGAAGGCTGATTAAGTATTCCTCTTTATTTTAATTTGGAAATCTGGGGCGAGCATTCTGAACAGGGCAGCAGCGGAGTATGGGGATCCTAGTGGGGATGGAAAAAAATAGATATTGACCATGATCTGGAACATCCTTTTTTTAAAAAAAAAAACTTAGTTGATTCACCCTTTAAAAAAATACTTTGTTTTATTTGTATTTATAATATACAGATGCTCTCAGAACTGCATGTGTCATCCTGATGTTGCACATATTGTGCTTAGTTGCACATTTAATTTAAAAAATCTCGAAAGCATCAGACTAGGCTCTAAATATACTGTATGTTCATTTTCCCTCTCTAATCAACAAATCCCTAAATAAAAATCTACAAGAAGTTAGATGATGAACTACTTCACAATGTTAGTATTCTTCCCATCTGCCTAGATATAGCACTATTAAATTACTTTGCAGAATAGGCATGACTAAAATCTCCTAACTCTGCTGCTTTTTGCAGCATATGTATAACAGTTGCACTTTCATTGTAATACACAAATATACATTTTATATATTTTAATTTTTACATAGTGTTTTAAAATTTAAGTATTTTATTTATATTTTCTTTTATATATTTAGTAATATATATAGAGTTCCATTTATGAATCATTCTGTATACAAAGTAGCTGGGTTTGGGTGGTCCTTGTACACGTGTCGGGTATTTGGTCCATTTACAAAAACAAGATAATTCTGTATTATTCCAGACAAATTATTTTGTGAAGGAATAGTGAAAAAAAGGATGCTGGCAGCTGGGATAGGAAGGGAGTGCTCTGCAGGATTTGTGGAAGTGGCAGGTTGAGGGGATATAGTATGCTAACACCTTGATGGCCATATCTGAAGAGAAAGAAAAATACTGGGAAAGTTGGTTGGCTCCAGGATGCATTGCATGGGAGGGTTGGGAAGATGCGGAGACTGATAGAATCTGCTGCTCTGAGAGCTAGAAAAGAAAAAAGCAGTTGAACTGAAAAGCTGTACCTTAACTTGTCCTGTCTGGATTGCATTTTGTATGAATTCCAGAATAATTCAAACATCCAGGTTTGAGTTTTCTCACACTGTAGTTGACCCAAAATGGATTGTTAATACTTTAGGAACACTATTGTTTATATGGATTTGAATATATTCATTTTGCGTGTACTCCTAATTAATAGGCAGACTGTTTTTAGACTTAAAAGTCAGTTTTTTAAAACCACGTTTACAGATAAAAAGGTATAAAAACTATTGTTCAACCACAGCTCTACCAAAAGTCTGGATTTCTGATATTTTTCATGTCTAACTAGAGCAGGGCTGTCAAACAAGGCCCGTGGGCTGAATCTGGCCCGTGGGGCCGTCCTGGAAAATGTAAGGGGCTGTCCTGCATTGCTTCGGCCTGGTCTACCTGTGTTGCCTTGGCCCGCTCTACCCGCGTTGCTTCGGCCTGGTCTACCCAATGCGAAGAGGAAACATTGGGCCAGCGTGGCTTCGGCCTGGTCTACCCAGTGCGAAGAAACATTGGGCCAGGATGGCTTTGGCCCGGACTACCCAATGCGAAGAGGAAACTGGGCCAGCGTGGCTTCGGTCCTGTCGACTCAGTGCAAAGAGGAAACATGCCAGCAGTTTGGGGAGTGGCGTCAAGCTGGTGACACCCACCCAGTCAGCCACGCCCAGTGAGTGGCATCAATGACCACGCCCACCCAGTCTGCCACACCTGCCCGACCCCCTGAGGTCAACCATAGCCCTGATGTGGCCCTCAATGAAATTGAGTTTTACACCCCTGAACTAGAGACTGACATATAATCTCTGCAGTGTATATGTAAATCATAGTCTGGTTTCTTTATATATTGTTTTAGCACTAAGAAGCAGAAGGAGCCTTTAGAAAAGCTTGTGGGGCTGCATGTATTGTAGCTTCTAGAAAGGCTAGTGGCTAGCTGTGTTTTAAAGGGAAGGTTAAGAATGAATATCATGGTTGACCTGATAGGAGGAAAGTCCTTGCGAACATCTATGAATATGATAGCAGATGCTGTGTTATGCTCTGAAACATCACTTTTTCCTCTGAATTTAGTATGCTACCAGCCCAAATATAAACAACTTTTTAATTTTTGATGGGATGTAATCCCACGGAAATTTGTTACAATTTATTCTAGAAAATGATAAACACTGTTTTAAAACTTCTACCATTCCCACTTTATATGTTTTTTTCCTTTATTATTTTTATACTGTAAATAAGGCAATAAGCATACTTAATACTCCTTCGTGCTTCTGTTTTTCCACAACAACCCTGTGAGGTGGGCTGGGAGAAAATGACTGGTCAACAGTCACCCATCTGGCTTTCATGCCTTATGCAGGACTAAAATTCAGTCTCCTGATTTCTAGCCAGATGCCTTAGCCACAAAACCAAACTGGGTCTAATACACCATTATGTATATATGAGAGTTTATGTATCTAACGTGCAAGATGCGCCAACTCAGAAAGCTCAAACTGCCCAAGGAGCTGCTGACACAGTTCTACAGAGGAATTATTGAGTCTGTCATCTGCACCTCTATAACTGTCTGGTTTGGTTCTGCAACCCAACAAGACAGACGCAGA
>QLTV01002446.1:1077191-1089429 GCA_003457575.1 Thermophis baileyi
CATCACAAGAAAAGAGAAGAAGGGAAGGGAAGGGAAAGGAAGGGAAGGAAGGAAGGAAGGAAGGAAGGAAGGAAAGAAGGAAATGAGAAGGAGGGAGGGAGGGAGACAGGAAGGAAGGAAGGAGGGAGATTATAATGAGAGGGAGGGTCTGAGGGAAGTCCTGCCTTAGCACTTGGCCACCACAGGTGCCCCTGAAATGAATCATGTTGAGCTGGCCACGCCCACCATGGCCACGCCCACCCCAAGGTCAAACACAACCCTGATGCGGCCCTCAATGAAATTGAGTTTGATACCCCTGTTCTAGAGCTTCCCCTTTTCTCCCAACCAGTAGTAGATTTGGTAGATTTACTAGAATGTTTAGGGTCATTGTCATGTTGCCAGGTCCATGTTTGAATGAGCTTCAATCTTCTAACAGATAATCTCACATTATCTTCAAGCATTCTATAGGACAAAGAAAAACTTGTTGGGGATTCTAAGCTGCCATACTCTGATGCAGCAAAGCAAACCTAGATAACTTTTTAATCACAATGCTTTAGAATTGTTATCAGTCCTTCTGGTGAAATGTTATCTTTGATTTTCATCAAACATGTTTTCTAGTACTGTGGCCAAATAATTATCTTTGCTTTGCCTGTCCAGAGCACATTGTTCTGGAAGTCCTGGTCTTTGCTTAGGTGTTGAAGAGCAAAGTTAGTCTTGCACTGGTGCTCTTTTGGACAGCAACAATTTCCTCCTGACACACCTCCCACATGAATCTAATTTGTGCAGCTTCTTTCTAATGGCAGACTTATGCACTTTGGCATGAAGTACCTGGTGAAATTTTGGGGACAAGCTAAAATGTGTGAAGTTACAGTAAGGTACAACTGATTCTAGCTTTAGTAGTGATACTATTCTGAAGTAGTGATAAATGTAAGGGTGAACTTACTTTGCAAAGATGCAAAATTTGCATTTATGTTTTAACAATGAACTACAAAATATAAATGGTACAATATTTGTTATATTTCCATTATTATTATTGTTGTAATGAAGATCAAATATCTGTATGTTGAAAAAGTAAACAATTTCAACGTAATGTACTTTTTTCATATGACTGTATTTTGGCATTTATAATTGTATGCCAAATTTAAATTTATATATAACTTGAAGGTCTTCTTAACCAATTTTGCTTTCTTGCCAACTGAAAAGTGCCCAGTATTACATGTTTATATAGTAGTTGGCACACACTGGTTCTTATGCAATGTCAAGATTTTGACTTATTTAGAATTGTACCAAAATTAATACCCCTTTAAGTAAGTGGCATTGCAATCCTACTCACACTTAGATGAGAATAGGACAAATTGACCACAATATTAACACGGTAGGAACTTACCTCCAAGAGGTTCAATGTTATATTCTAGAAACTTTCAAGCAATATTTCCATCAAATCTTATGTCTCCATAATCACTGCCCATTTAAAAAGCAGCAGCTTGAGTAATACATGCTAGCAGTTGCATGTATTACTCTAGACAATTGGACTAGACAATTCCAAACACTATCTTGGACACCGAGTGGATTTGTAGCATTTACACAGGAAGCTACTACAGCTTATAATTATTTTTATTTTAAGTTTACTGCAATGCATTCTGTACACTTTAGTTAACTTATAAGGAGCTATCAAATGTAAATGTGAAAGTGAGGCAGAAGGGATAATAGATTAAGACAGTCTAGTTGATGCAAGAGAACTGTAATTTTCTGAGATATCAACCATTTAATAAATAACAAAGAGAAAAAAGAAGCAGGAATTGATTTGTGTTTCATTGAAGCGCAAGAATTAACTCTGTGGTTTTTCCAAACTAGAACATTCCATTATTTCCATCCATGGAGGAGCTGCTTAAGAAAACCATCAATACATTTTTGTACTGAGATTGCTGCTGTATTACTCTAAAGAAAAAAAAGAAAGAAAAACTAAAAACCACAAAAGAAGTTTACATAATAGTTTTACAATGAAAATGACATTTTAAAATTTCCCATAGATATTGGTTAAGTATGACCATTTAAAATTTGAGCATTTCCCCTTGTCAGTTACAATTCAATGCTATTAACAAAATTAGAAAAAATTGGCGGGAAATTCTTATGAAATAACTAGAGCTAGTATTCAACTTCTGAATTTTAGAAGTGGTATTTGCTCTTCCATGCTGGCTAGTCCCTATTATACATCTTTGCCAGTGGTTTTCAAACATTTTGGCCTCAGGACCCCTTTACATTCTTACAAATGATTGAGGATCCCAAAGAGCTTTGATATGTGTGAGTTATATCTTTCAATATGTACAATATTAGAAATAAAACCAGAAATGTTAAACTATTTCTTAATTGGACTTTGCATACTCCTTAAAAATATTTTGGCTTTGTGCCTAAAACACAACTAGAACTTATAGTCTCCCAGTTTGGCATGCAATGATGCATTAACTGGTACATTTAGTTGACTTTATCATCTGTATAATAAGATGACCAAAATCAGACAGCCTTTCCACAATAGGCATGGTAATTTGGGAAAAATTAAGCTGCCAGAATTTCTGAAATTAATAAAGGTACAATAATTCTGCCAGGGTAAGTGATGTCACATTGTTGGAATGCTAAAACTTTAATCACCTGGATTAAACATTAATGTTTAAAACATTAGGTTTTAAAAATCTATCTAGGTAGGAGTTATAACATCAATGAAAAAATCAAGCATTCCACAGAAGTCTAGCTGAAAGAAAAGAAGGTATTTATGAAGAGTTTCAGATACGTGTGTTTTCCCTGTCTTACTCCATTCTTGTAGATTTTTGCTTACTGCCCTAAGCTGCTGTTAGTCTGATTGCTGAGGAGGAAAGAGAAAACAAATATCTTTATTTTGACCATCAGGAGATATGTCTAGTGATCAGGCCATCTTGTATTGGCCAAAACCATGACTTTTGGAGAAAGCAGAGCATTTGTCAAATATGTAATAACCAGATGACCCTCATCCTATAGCTACCGGTAGTTAGGATTCTAGTTTTTCATACAATCTACATGCTGTTATAATCTACATTTAAATGAAGCATATAAAGACCAACTCATTCATAAATATGTCATGGGTTGGCATTTGTATTGCTTAGTTGTGGTACTGGGTTGATGAGCTTGATGGTCAAGGCAGATAATTTAAGATTAGTTAACTAAATAATCTTCCCTATGCATTGTATACAGTTTAAACAGGCCTTCACAGGATGTAGGAATTTGTAGTTTCTCTTAATGTGCCATGAAATATATTTGCAAATCAACAATGATGAAAGCAAGAAGGATTAATTATAGGAGTGACATTCAGGTCAGTTCATACTTTTAGGAAAATATATATCATGTTAGAAAGAAATACCTGATCACCCCCCAAAAGATTTACTTTTCCTGTTGCTGGAAATTAGTAAGAGACTTGCTGGTTTATATATTAACTAACTATATATTCCCATGTAACAAATTCCCATGTTGAATTCCTCATACCCCTTAATATGTAATTTGGTACAAATTATTGTGTCAATTGGAAGCATTGGGCAGAATTTATGTGGGTACTGAGTATTACATTATATATATATAGCATTAAAATTATAGCATTAGAATATTTGTTTTGTTTTAGTCCCAACTACAGTGGTACCTCGGTACTCATCGTTAATTGGTTCTGGGAGACATGATGAGTATCAAAAATGATGAGTACCAAACAAATTTTCCCGTAGGAAATAATGTAGTGAGTCACAAGGCAGCTGACACTGACAAGTTGTCACTGGTACCCAATACACAAAGCTGACTTTGTATATTGCGTACCAAACAAACCATGAGTACCATGTCAAAATTTTGATGTCAAAATGCATTGAGTACCAAATTCAATGGGTTTCAAAGCAATTGAGTGCCAAGATACCATTGCAATATAGTTATTGAATAAATGTTATATAATTGCAAGGTAAGAAATTATTTTAAAGGATTCTAAATCTCATGCAAACATAATATTATAGATCAGTTCAAAAAGATTATAGTCAAATTAACTTACAAAGCATTTCTCTTTACTCAGTGCCTGTTGTTGGTTGCAAGAGAGATACCATGGTTGTTTGTATAATTTTATCCTCATATGATTCTTTACTTGGATGTATATTGGAAAAATCTCCTGGTTCTAGGTTGAATTCCAGGCTAGGTTCCCCAGATGGTGCTGTATTTGACTCCTTGGCTGCTACATCATTTGCCTCTACTGTGGATCCTTCGTTTGGTTCTGTGCTTGGTTCAACAGTTATTTCTCCTCCCCCACTGGATTCTCCACTTGAATCCCCACTTAGATCTTCCGTTGGTTGCATGCTGGGTTGCTCACTTGGTTCTAAGTTTGGTTCCTCACTTGGTTGAGTGTTGCTTAATTTTGTGTTTGAATCAACTGTTGGCACTTCTCCTGGTTCAATGCTTGGTTTCTCTGTCATTGGTGCAACAGATCCTTCTGGAATATTAAAAATGGTGAACACAGTATGCAAAGTGATCATTCTGTTACTAATATCAAACACTTGGTTGCAGACATGCAACATATTAAGGTGATCATGTTGGAGTGGAATGGTCTGGTTTTTGCTTCTTTCAGTATAAACCGTGTGACCAACCAGTGTGTTTTTAATTTATAGTTACAGAGCCTCTGTTTTAGACTTTTCAGTCCTGAGAAAATAGATCATGATTTTCAAAATATTACTAGCTAAGAATACCTGTGGATTCCTCTGTTTTTATCAGGAAAATTTAACCATTTTCACTGTTCATTGAATGATTGTTAGCAAAAAATTTTTAGACATTTTTTAAGAAATGTCTAAAGAAATAAATTGAGTGCTGTAGGATAGTATTCAATTTGCAAGATTTCTGTAACCTAAATGTCTTTTCTACTTCAATAAATGTAATTAAACACAAGATGGTAAGATTCTGTTTTCTCTTGTAAGAATTTTGACCACCAATAAATGCTAGCTAGCCCAATCTCTCTCCATCCATTGAATTACATTCACCTTTTGTACCAAAACTTTAAAATATTTTAGTGACAATTTAAGTTATAAAGTTACTTAAGCAGAAAAAAAAATCTCAATGAAGGATATCAAGGAATCACACTAACCCTAGACTGTAAACATTGCTTTTATATGAACAAACTTAAAACATAATATTTTCCTATTGCTGTCAGATTAGATTGACTTTATTGCACATAATGTTTTGTATGACAGCATGTAGAGCCTAGCCATCTTTATGCATTTGGCCAAGAGACTCTGACAGATCACAATTTACTTTTTATCTGTTTATGTCAGAGTAATCTTAAAGTATTCAAAGCATAATCTTTTAAACCCAATATTAACAATCTGTAAAAATCATAGTTAATAATTCCAATAATCTCCCAAATTGAGTGTTATAATACATTGGCTTACCTTGTACTATCAGTAAAAAAAGGATTGCTGAGAAGATTGACTTTTTTCTCAACATAATTTCTTGTTGCTTATGAAATAAAAGCAATACAAAAGCAGACTAAAAAGCCAACAGAATTTTGACTCTATTTATTTAGGCAAATCCTTGACCTCATCTTTCTCCAAAACCTAATCTCTGACCTCAAAGGTTACAAGAAACCCATCCCCCATCTCTTAAATTAAAGGACTCTCAATGGGATCAGGAACTAAGTTGTTGGTAAAATTCCATTTCATTATCTCAGAGTAAGATAACATTTACAACACTGTGCTTGAAGGAAAATTACAAGTGTTTGTATGGTGAGAAAGGATGAGTCATGGAAAAGATTTTACTGTCAAGCAAGGCTCACAAGGATTTGCTTCTGGCAAATTTCTCAAGACAACTACCCTTTGTTCCAGCTGAATGTATTCAGTACTGCTATTCTGACAACTATCCAACTGAAAGTGCCTCTGGGCACTAGGTAGGAGGTGAAGAGTAGACTAGAGTCTGCAGTACCTTTTGCTATTGTATCATAAGAGGATAATCATGGTATCGAAACTATAAACCAAATTCAGGTTTGAGATGGAGACTCTGTCCTAATGTGCACCCATTCTTAGCATTTTAAATGATTCCAGGTGCCCATATTCACATATATTTGTCATTCTTTCTTAAAGACCCAAGGGAGACCAGTGAAATTGGAACTGTGCTTAATGTTCTCTGATTTAATCTTTAAGATTGTAGAAAGTTAGCACCCACCCCTCTCCTAGAAGAATGAAATATTTTAGGAAATATTAAAAAGGCAGAATATTATATTTCCCTGGATGAGAAAAGGAGAAACATGTTTTAAAGACAAAGCAGCTCCCTGCCCCCCCTTCAGCTCCAGGGTGATGGGATTAAGACATGGCCTTCAGGACATAATAGGATTAGCCCTCTACCCATCTAGCAACAGAACTCACCACATGGCACAACCAAGCCTGGGACACAGACAGCCTACAAAGTTAGCTAAGACCCCCACCTCCTGGGAGTCTGACAGCCAATGGGATACATTTCTTATACAGGAACAGGAAACTCTAAGGCAGGACCCAAGAGAGGGTATAAATATATCCCTCTCTCTACTCCATGTGTTCATTTTGCCCAGAACCCAAAAACCCCATGTGGTCCTGTCCACCATTAAACCATCTTTCCAAGCAGTCTCCATGTTTCCAGTGTCTTTCTTACCACTTGAAACTAAACCCAGATGGACATTTCTTCCAACACTTTGGCACCCCAGATGGGACTCCAAGTTAACCTGACCAATGGACCTGGCCCAGGTAAGCCTCCCTTGCCGGCAGCAGACCCATTGAGTCTGTGGGTGAGTTTTCCTGGACCTTGGCCATTTGGAACAAAGGTTTTAAAGGGGTTTTGAGTGTTGGGCTCAAAGGCTGCTTGGAAAGAAGGTGAGTACCTCTAAATTTTAACTTTTAAAGTCAAGAAAAGCATGGGAAATGTGTGTATGCCTGTGTGTGTGTGTGTGTGTGTGTGTGTGTGTGTGTGTGTGAGGGGATCCTTCTCCCTATCACAGCTGGATCTTGCTCCCTCTGTGCCTTTCCTAGTCACAGAAAGGCCTTGGTCTACCAACAAAGCCTGGAAAGTATAGGAGGTCAGGCCAGAGCACAGGACCTTTTGTTAGGGAAAGGAGAGAGTGTGTGAAAATGGAATGGAAAAGTGAATGAGAGAGTTGAACTTTGGGCAACCAGCTGGGAAGTCACTGAGCAAAGCCCAGAACTTTAGGAAACTTGTAGGAGGTGCCAGTGCTCGTCTGCCGGGGGGCAGCAGGTCCTCCCGGACTGTTTTTTCCCCCCGTCAGTCCAAAAACCATTGGCTTGGATTCCCTTTGAGGGGAGTGCCCGTACTCTGTAAGGGAACCAGAGTCTCCCCCGGACACTTTTTTGTCCGCAAACTGATAGGCTTGGTGACCCGGCTAAGCCAAAGTGAACCCCACATTGGAAAGGGGACATGGGAAGCTGTAGCTCGAGGGACTTGTAGCTTGAAGAACCACTGATCAGCTTGAAAAGGTCTGTCAGTGGCAACCCTTTCTGATTCAGGTGTGCTGAAGATTCTTGCCCTTATTATCTCTCAGTTAAGCTATAGTAATTTGCTTTATGTGCAAATGTCCTTGAAAATGTCTCAAAATGTGCAATTGGTACAAAAAGGCTGTTCATTTTTTGATCAGCATCACCAGTTCTGGAGAAACAATACCTGTATTATTGGAGCTGCACTTCCCTTCCTTGTCTAGTGTGGTATATATAGTATAGAATAGTATAGAAATAGTATAGTGTGCTATAAATAGTATTTCCTCTTGAGGAAAAGAGATGAAATCCATTACCACAATGAAAGGGAAAATATACATAAAGTCCAAAATAAGCAGGAAATTTGTGGGAGCAGTACAAAAAAACTAAGGCCCTATTTACATGAGTATAGGAAGGGGAGGAGATACAGCACTATCAGACTTGCAAGATTCTATTATTTTAGCTATACTTGGTAAAATTAGTATTGGCCTTCCAATGGAGTTGATTCCTGTTCTCATTTGCCTTGTTAAGGCTAATGCAATTGTTCACCCTGCAAGAGAACAGCAGCTGAGAATCATTTAAAACCATTGCTAGACCTAACTGGTCAATTTGCATCCATGGAGTCTTTGGTGCTCTTTGAGCTTCATTTTTTTGCTTCATTATCCAAGTAGGTAATATCATCAGTGCTTGAGAGTCTAGGATTTGTTCCCTATTAACGTACAGTGACATGGCAACAGGACAATCATTATTAAATAAAATTGTATTAAAGTTAAAATTAAATTAATTGAAATCATTATTGTAATAAAATGTTTTAGATTTATATATTTTAAACAATCTAGCAGGGAGCAGGTATATGCAAATGTTGGTAAAAATTAATATTATATTTCCTTCCTAATATTTCAATCTGGTTTCTTACCTGCTTTCCTAATACAGTTTTTAATATGATAGGAAAAGAATGAACTAGGTCACTATCCTTTGTTGACCTACAGTAAGGAAAGTACTAGTCATTATGTTATGGTTTGACAATGTTATGTTTTGCCCCCAAATCTAAGCCCAATTTCTATCTAAGCATGTTCAGGCCACTCTATCTTCATATTTTTTTCTAAGCAAGCTCATGCTGTTCTATTTACCCTATTCTATGCTACTTTGTATGCTAATATATTGGTGCTGTCCTTACCCTCTCAGCTTGGAGGGACATGCAGAGAACTGACATATAGTTAGATTTCCTTTTCTCTTATCTCACAATCTTCCTTCCTTCCTTCCTTCCTTCCTTCCTTCCTTCCTTCCTTCCTTCCTTCCTTCCTTCCTTTAGTCTTTAGTTGTTCTCCTCAATGAATTGCATCTTCCCCAACCTTCCTGGCTATAAAGAATATAACCCAAACTCTTCCTAGACGATATAGCATCTTCCAGTTATTTCTATAAGAACATAAAGTTATGTTTAGCCACAGTTATAACTGAGTCACATATTACATTTTTAATACAGGAATGCTCATTGTGTACCTGACATAAAAAACATACCAGTAAAACTAGTGGATTGGATTTTTCCACTGATGTTCCTGGCGGGAAAATTTCCCTAACAGGATAGGCTGCAGAAATCTGGACAATCACTAAATGGCAGCAAAGCACAATAAAACTTATAGTTACTGATTCATTGCAGCCAAAATATGATAGCTCTATGAATAGGTATTTCACTTAATAATTTTAAAGAAATCCCCAAGATTATTTTCCTTCAAACTGCTTTAAAATATATTGTAGTGTTCTGTATTTAATTGTCTGTGGGTTTAGTTGTTTATTTTATGTTTTATGATAACTTCCACCCCCTACATCTAGTAAAAATGTTGTTTAATTACTGATATAGTGGTATTTTTGGATCCCCTGTGCATCCTAATTTTCTGGTTTACAAAATAATGAGCTTCTATTATCTTGTGGGTCAGCTTGGAATGTTTAATTCTGGAAAGCACTGAATGTGTTTATTTAATATTAATACATGAAAGCTTACTGAATGCTCCTTTCTGTTTAGAAACACATGATATGTAATTGTACCTATAGAAAATATAGTTTTATACTTCCTGCTCACGATATCACTATATGTTGTGCAACAATAAAATTTAGGGTTAGGAGTCTGTTTTCCCAAACACTCACAAGACACAGCTTGCTCATTTGTTCCATTAAGTGGTGAACAAATCACCCACTTCTGCAAGCCTATCAATCGATAAGGGTTTATGTTTGTATAAAAATTTGTTTGGATGCTGTCACAAGAGCAATGCCTGGGGAGAGAAGACAAGCAGGGCTAACTCATTCAGCAGTACCAGCCAGCTTTTCTGGAAAGGTGAGAGAGGTGATGACAGCATATAATTCCTTTCTTATCAGTTGTGGACAGTAATCAGCCCAAAACATCCACTGCAGGGTTAAAATGGCTCAGGCAAAAGGGAGTTCAGTTACTCTCCTCAAATAGTTTATAAACTAAGATCAGATTTCAGCTGGTTAGTGATACTGTTAAAAATAACAGAAAAAGCAAATTATAATGAAATCTTTAGTCTGCAATTCTCTCCTTTCATTCTTGTGATTTCTGTTTCTATTCTCTTAAGAGTACAAAAGAGAATATTTGGATGTTATTTTTAAATCCAAGTTTTTAATGATAGAAAATCAGGTTTCCTATAGATATGCTTCAATAGAGGGCTGTCATTGGTCTCATTTGAGACAACGACGAATCTGCATACAGACAGGAGGTTGAATAGCTAGCCTTGTGATGCAACCAGAACAATCCTGAACTAAACACACTCAAAACTGTAGAAATGATGGTAGATTTTAGGAGACACACTCCTATACTATCATCTCTTACAATACTAGACAACACAGTAACAACAGTAGAGACCTTCAAGTTTCTAGGTTCTATAATATCTCAAGACTTAAAATGGACACCTAACATCAAAAAACGTCATCAAAAAAGCGCAACAAAGAATGTTCTTTCTGCACCAACTCAGAAAGCTCAGACTACCCAAGGAGCTGCTGATGCACTTCTACAGAGGAATTATTGAGTCTGTCATCTGCACCTCTATAACTGTCCGGTTTGGTTCTGCAACCAATCAAGACAAACACAGACTTTAATGGATAATTAGAACTGCAGAAAAAACAATTGCTACCAACCTGCCTTCCATTGAGGACCTGTATACTACACAAGTCAAAAAGAGGGCTGTGAAAATATCTACAGACCCCTCACATCCTGGACATAAATTGTTTCAACTTCTACCCTCAAAACGACAGTATAGAGCACTGCACACCAGAACAATTAGACACAAGGACAGTTCCCCCCCCCATGCTATCACTCTGCTAAACAACTAATTCCCACAACACTGTCAAATGATTTAGTAAGATTGTATTAATATTATTCTTGTATCTTTACGATTTATATTGTTTTATTTAGTTTCCTAGTACGATTTATGTTGATTTTGTCACTAAGTGTTGTATCTTATGATTTATGATGAATGTATTTTTATGATGACTATGATCATGATTTATCACTTATAGCTTTTATGTACAATGAGAGCTTATGCACCGAAGACAAATTCCTTGTGTGTCCAATCACACTTGGCCAATAAAGAATTCTATTCTATTCTATTCTATTCTATTCTATTCTATTCTATTCTATTCTATTCTATTCTATTCTATTCTATTCTATTCTATTCTATTCTATTCTATATAGAATTATAAATATGTATACTCTGCACTCAAAACTATTAAAAACTGGACTAAAGATTTATATTTCTCAATTTTTATTTTTAATCCAGGCAACTGTTATCTGTGTTTAATATAGAAAAACACTTTTTTTGAGCAGTGGCATCCATGAGAAAAAAAGTAAAGAATGCTGTTATAATTACACAGAAGCCCTGCTCCTTTTAAAAGTTGTGTTCCACACACAACCCATTTAAAATATGTGCAGGGCTTTGATTGCAGAAATTACTTTTTCGAAACCCCATAGAGATCCCACTTTTAGGCCATTTCTGTACTTAATGTTCAATATTTTGAATGTAGGACTATGCTGAATATTATCTTATTTTCATTTTTAGGACAAAAATGTTTTAAAAAGTCTAAAAATGCCTAAAAAGCAAGTAGGACAAATTTCTTTGTAAATAATCACTGTTTCCATTGTTTTTAAAAGAGCTTTCTCTTTCTTAGAATGAATCGCCAGCAATCAACACATGCAGATACACAAAATCAGGCTGGTAGTATTCTTAAACTATGTAATCAATCAGAATATAAAGGTAAAGGTAAAGGTTCCCCTCACACATATGTGCTAGTTGTTCTCGACTCTAGGGGGCGGTGCTCATCTCCGTTTCAAAGCCGAAGAGCCAGCGCTGTCCAAAGACGTCTCCGTGGTCATGTGGCCGGCATGACTAAATGCCGAAGGCACACGGAACACTGTTATCTTCCCACCAGGGGTGGGTTCCTACCGGTTCGGACCGGTTCGCCCGAACTGGGGGCGACCTGCTAGTGATGTCATCAGAACCGGATCAGTGGTTGCCAGTCCGTGGGGGCCGCCATCTTTTTTTTAAATTTTTTTTGAATTTTTTTTTTATTTTTTTTCTGAGCATGCTCTGAAGGTGACTTCCAGCACTGTGCATGTGGTCGCCCTCTTGTTTTCGCCTTTTAAAAAAATTATTATTTATTTTTTCAGATTTTTTTGGCACTGCGCATGCACGCACCCACGCGATGCGGGAAGAAGCAAACCGGCAGCGAGGTAAGTTAGAACCCACCCCTGGCCTCCA
>QLTV01002446.1:1096253-1115437 GCA_003457575.1 Thermophis baileyi
ATTTTATTTTATTTTATTTTATTTTATTTTATTTTATTTTATTATTTTATTATTTTATTTTATTTTATTTTAATAAATTTGTATGCCGCCCAACTCCCGAAGGACTAGTTAAATAAGGAGTGACAATCATTTGTATCAGATTCCTACAGGATATTATTTCCATTTGCTCTGCTTCAGATGAGTACTCGTCTGCATTCCTAGTCTCCAATGCCAGGGTGTTTCTGTAATAAGGAAAAGAAAATGTTCCCTTGGAAGGCTGGTTCAGAACTTTCAGCTGGTGTTAGGTAATTTCTGTTTCAAGTTGCTCTCCCAAGCCGATACTGCAGATACCAACCACTTGGTCTCTTTCTGCCTGCCTGGATTTCTGACTCCCCTTCCAGTTGGATTGATCCTTTCCCTGGAGTTACCATCTTGCTCATAGAGGTAGATTAGAGGTCATCTCCCAGTGTAACATCAGCATAATTTTCTATTTTTAAATGCTACGATTCCATGATAAAGTTGGAACATCTTGAAATAGCGGCTTATAGTAGGTATTGAATGCTTGCTGCAACCCATTTCAAAAAAGTAGAATATTTCTAGCTTGCAATTTTATCGTGTAGTGTTAGAGAAAGGAAAGGCATACATCAAAATAACAACTAAAGTGAACTAGGTAGCTTAGTCTTAAAGAAGCTGGTATTCTTTAGATGATTTGAAATTGCAGTATTCTCAGTAATCAAAAAAGGTAGAGATAACTTTTCATATATTTTCTAGGTAGGCTACAATATTTGATGTTAAAAATATAAGTGGAATAGCATTTGCGCTTCCTATGTAAGACAAATGGTCTCTATAGAGAGTGAGAAAACGAGTTATGACGACACTTTCCAATTAAGGAAATCTTTGTAATAGAGTTTTGCATTACAGCCTATCAAATAGGCAATTGCATCTTCAACTATGGACAGGTGATTATTAAATGCCTTTGGGATTTGGCTTGAATCCTTATATTATTGGTCAGATTTTTTTTTTTTTACTTCATGCTTTCCCTTCTTTTCCTAGACCAATAGGAAATGCTCTCTCTGGCTACCATGGAAGCAAGAGCTCTATGGGCTCAGGAAAACAACAAGGACTCCTTAGGTAACATCTAAATTCCTAAATAACTGAAAGATCATCCTTGTTCCATTCCCAATGCCCACTAACGTGACAGCTCCCAAATTAAGCAAGAATTTTGAATGTGAACATCACCCCAACTTTCAGATTAAGAAAAAAACAGGACGGAAAGGAAATGGGAATAAGTTTACTGATCCGACCTTGTCTTTCTTTTACTTAAATATCTACATCTTTTATTGAATACATTTTAAAGATATTTTTACACTTTGTGTCTTTATTTTAAAAAGAAATAGCAGAGGGATAGAAGACCCCAGATTTAGGAAAATAAACAACGGATGACCCTGGTGAAGGCCAGCAACTGTGGTATATTATATGTTGTATCCAAGATAAACATATAAACATTTTTACCACCATCCACGCATTTTAAGACACTAGTTGGATGTCCTTGGGTTGATGTAGCAATTAATCATGATCTAATTGGTCTGCTAGGAACATTCATTTATGTTTGGATTCTAAAAGTCTTCATATAGTATTAGGGTTTCTGATCACAATTCTATTCATGTTCATACAAACACAATAGAACATGTTGCTTTTTATGAAAGATCTTTTGATGAACCTAACAGTAATAAATGGAGATTATATTCCAAACTGGGAAATCAAAAATATCCGGTAGGTGACAAGATTAGCCACTTATTTACTAGTGCCCCCAAAAAACCTACATAGCTGTGTCCAAGAAATTTGCAGGACTCAAATTTGATCCAATGACTTTTTAAAAAAGTATTAATACTAATATAGGGAATTATGATACTACATTTTGCAAGATCATTCCAGGAAGATTTCTTTTCTCTCTTTTTCTCCCTCCCTCTGTTTCTTTGTCTCTCTTTTGTTTGGACTCTACATTCTTAATATATGTTATGATTTCTAAAGTTTTCCCAAAATTACATAACTTAATTTTGATTATACTTATTTCCTTTTGGGTATACTTTGAAATCCTAAATCCAAGCCTTAATCATAGTATAATTAAACAGTACTATAGCCAGGCTTTTTGAAATAATAAATCTCACCATTTCAAGAGTGCTATACTGTAAATCATGAGAATTCAACAAGTCTTCTGCCAAATAAGTGAGATCAGTATTTGTGACTTCTCAAGTTTTTTCTCTAAACTGTTTGTGCCGATTGTATATACGGTAATTTAGCACATTTATTGTTGCTTTTTCAAACTGTTTTCTTCTAAAAGCACTAAGGCTCATTTTCTGAATACATGGTAAAGTGCAATAATTAATGTATAAATAAGTGGTTTTACTAAACTGTAAATCTTATGCTGAAGAAGCAAGACAAGAAAGAAAGATGAGAGATACACATTTTTGTACTGTTTTCCAAGAAACATATTTTTAGTTAGAGATCCTGACTCTCTTCCTGGGAACTCAGAGGACCTGAGTTATCCTATTGTATCCCATATGGTGCCGTTTATATTTCTTTTCTATTGTTAGGAACTATATACCACTGGTCCCCAACCTTTGTGGCTTGGCGGCCTGGCCGGGGGGGGGGGTGAGGGGAACTGAATTGCGTGAGTGGTAGATTGGTGCACACAGGCGTGTGCAGCTCAACTTGCTTCTTGACCTCTGATATAACCCTCATGCTTCTCCTGTGTATACACTCTGCTTGCTGCCTCTGTGACGTGTTTCACGCATCTCTCTATTGATTGGGCATGACAGGGCCACTGTGGTACTTGCATTGGTTCATCAATGAAAACTGCTTAGCTTCTATTCCACATGCACATGCAACATTAACATATTAATATTAACTTTGTAGGAGAATAAAAATAGTTTTGCTTTGTACCAAAAAAGCCATAAAATAGCATCAGTGTAGTTTGGTGAGAATGCACTCTGAAGTTGGGGATACCATTGTCTCTTTCTCAAACAGCCTCTTGCCACCTTGCCCTGGGAATACACTTGAAGTGGGGCTTAGATAAGAAGTAGGAGGTACCAGAAGGGACATCCTTTCTAATACTATCATGATCCATTTGAGGCTAGTCCTGGTGTTTGTGCACAGCATTTTTTTTACATTTTTAGAAGACCTGTTGTGACTCATGCCTGACAAAGATATAAAGCCAGAGAGAGATAACTATAAGGTTGGTCCTGCACACCAAGTAGATATAATGCTCATCCTTTATGCCTGCAGAAGCAGCTCAAGGACATACAACTTAAGTTGCAATATTTTAAGAAAACCACTGTAAACTCAGTCTTCAATTTAAACTAATTATTCTTCAAAGGTCCAAGCAAAAGAAGAAAAAAGAAATACTGATAACCTTCAGTAACTTTCAACGGCATGTAACATAAACTGAATAATAGACATTTTGATATAGCTAATAGATTTCACTTCCTATAAATTCTTGGAAACTTTTTCAATTTATAATTGGACTAATTAAAATCCATGGGGTTGCATGAAATATATAAAGCAAAAATACGAATCAAGGCTGATAGCTAAATTAGCTTTGGTTTACTGCTTTATGTTTCCATCACAAAGAAAGATGAATGTTGAAGTTTCACTATAGATAGAAATCTATTATGTCAGTAGTTCCTAACCTCTTGTCCAAGGACTCTAAATGATTGTTCAAGGTATGTATGTATGTATGTATGTATGTATGTATGTATGTATGTATATATGTATGTATGTATGTATGTATGTACCAGTATGTATGTATGTATGTATGTATGTATGTATGTATGTATGTATGTATGTATGTATGTTTATATGTATTCATATCCCACCTTTATTATTTCTTTCAAATAACTCAAAGCGCGAACTTACCCAATGCACTTTCCTCCTTTTTCCCCCTCCAACCACAGCCATTTGAGGTAGGTTGGACTGAGAGAGAGTGACTGGCTCAAGGTCACCCACTTGACTTTCATGGCTAGGGTGGTACTTAAACTCATGATCTTCTGCTTTCCAGCTTGGTGTCTTAACTGCTAGATCAGACTGCCTCTAAAAAGTATTAGAGCTGATTTCCAGTACAGTATATCCATACATGTGCACATGTGTATCTGTAATTTTTATAGACTTTGCATAACTTCTTGTGTGCCAGTTGCATTCTTTCCTGGATTGTGAGACCATGTGTGCAGACACTTATACTCTGGTAATCTCTCCTTGGATAACTGCAATGCATTTTACATGGGCTATCCTTGAAGAGTATTTGGAAGCTACAACTGATACAGAATGCAGCCGTGAAGACAGTTCTGGAGGCTTCTGGGATGGCACATATAACATCGCTATTGGGCAAGCTGCACTGGTTGCCAGTCAGGCTTTAGGTCCATTTCAAGGTGTTAGTTTTTACTTTAAATCCCTTTAAGGCATAGGTACAGGGCTATCTTATAGCCGCCCAGAGTCCTTTGGGAATTGGGCGGCATAGAAATGCAAATAAATAAATAAATAAATAAATATCTTGCCCAATGGGAGTGATCTGTCCCACTTGCTCCAATGGAAGAAGGCCTATTTTGGATCCCATCAGCCAAAAAAGTTTGGCTGGTAGAGCCAAGAGAAGAACTTTTTCTCCTGTGCCCCCCGCCTCCCCAACTTTTGGAATATTCTCCTGCTAGAGGTGAGGTCAACTCCTGTTCTTCCAGAAGAGCCTTAAAATCTGTCTCTAGAGCCTGCCCCCCCCAATAAGGGTGCTCTATACTGGACATGGCTGATGGGATAGAGAGAAGATCCCCATCCTCATGTCACATATCTTCTTGGTTTTTAGTCCTTATTTAATGTTTCATAATTTTAATAGTTCTATATTATCTTTTTTATCATTTTATAAACTGCAACAGAGAAATAGGAAGCAAGCAAACAAGCAAGCAAACAAATAAATAAAATGTACCATTGAACATGAATTTGGGCAAACTCTGGGAGACAGTGGAGGAGCCTGGTGCACTATGGTCCATGGGGTTGCGAAGAATTGGACATGACTTAGCAACTGAACAACAAAATCATGCAATAAACAAATCTCCCAAGTTTCTCACATTCATGTTTAAGATTTCATGAAATATTGGCACTCCTTTTTTGGATCTTCTAACATTTCAGATAGACACACCAACTTCTTGTGAGATTTGAGGATTCCAAACTGGTCATTAAAAAAAAATAGTGCATCTATAAAGCCAGCTATTGGTCTAACATTTTGACATTTCAAAATGTTTATGAAATAATAATATGGGCTGTATCAAAGCTTAGTTATATATATATATATTTCTGCTGAAATCAGTATGAATTAAGATATTTCTCTTTACTTTCTTGCTCTTCAAATTATTCACTGCATGCTCTTTCAAATTATTCATTGTATGGATATTCATATTAAAGCATTTTTAAATGTCATCAAATGTTGCAAAAGATCCAAACATGTATCTAAATTTATGATGTGCCCAAGATGATTTTGGAATGCTATGATTTATTCAGTGGCAAATCTTGTCAGAATTTCCCTACACATGCATTGTGAGCTCAAATTTAAACAGTCTACTTTAGCAATTTATATTTTTTCAACAAGTGAAATTAAATAAAAATCCAGCAGAGGGAGCCATTTATTAAAACAAGACAGAAGATTAGATTCCCCCCCTCCTTTATGAATTCTTACTCTGAATTTCACTGCCTGTAAGCATATTGTTGTTGTTGTTGTTCACATTGTCCATCATCTATTTAGACTGGATTTGTCATTTTTGTCCATCTATCAAGTTTCCTTTCCAAGAAACTGGGATAGGCAGATATTGTTTGGTGTTAGAGGTATTGTCACAAGCTGTAAACTGTACCAAGTACAGCTGCCTTGTGCAATTGTACTGATTTTGTCAATGCTGATGGTATTCAAGTGGTGTGCCAGATTGGGAGATTACACACAAGGTGCCTGTTACTATTATTTCTATCTTTACTTTCTTTTACTACCATAGTTCTATTTCTATTTGCAGGGGATGATTTTGTGATTTGGGAAATTTTGTGATTATTATCTCCAGTTCTTTCTCTTCTATTCTGCTGTCTCCTGGCACTGCCATCAACATCCACCATGCAGATTTTTTTGTGTGTGTCTTTCTTACTAACAATGTTTATTCTGGGGCGTTATGTGGCAAGTGCCTATTCTTTGAATTCTAACGTCTCAGAAGAGTTTAGCTACTTCATTTTCTACTATTTCGTCATGTTGTGGTCCCACTAGTTCTTGCTCTCAGGCAAATAATATTTATTGCAACTATTCCAATGCACGACTGTTGCTATTTTGTCATGTTATGGTTTGTAGATAGAGGTAGTCTGTGAAATCATCTTGCAGCAGCTAGACCAAGCTAACCAAGTGGCCCACTATTTCTATTATTTCTTCAACTTATTTACAGAGGCCACACTTGCTGTCTGTTGCTGTCTTCTCAATTCTGTATGCATTTGTTCTTAAGGTCTGGTCTTGTGCAGCCAGAATTAGTGGCTTTGTCTCATTTTTTGACTTCCTTGCTCTTAGCCATTGCCAGGACTTATTATTATCTGCTTTGTGTATTTTTAATGTACTGGCCATGTAATATTTGTTTTGTCATGCTTCGTTTTGGTTCTTCATTTGATCTTTCTTGTAGACCAATTTGGTCTGTCCAGTACTCAGGAAGCCTTCCTGGTTATACCAGCTTCAGTGCATCTTCTTCGTTCTCTTTCAGATATCCTTCCAATGCCCTTTTATTTCTTCAGCTGTCTGGTATATTTGCACATTCTACCCCCACCTATTCCCCTTGGTAAGTAGAATCTATCAACAACATTTCATGGATGAAGAGCATGATTCGTGTGCATTATTTTTTTTATTCTTACTATCCAGTGCTTTTAGTTCTGCTTGGGTCCAGTACACTATTTCAGCTGGGTATCTAGTGACTAGAATTGCCCAGGTGTTCATTACTTTTCTGGAATTTCCTCCATTGAGATTGGACTTGAAGATCATCTTCACTCTTCTAATTTATTCACTACTAACCTTCTTCTTGACTTTAGTATGCTTGGTGTTATTAGGCAAAAGAATGTGCAGGTATTTGTAGTGACCTTCTTCTTCCAGAGTCTTGATGTTATTTTCATAGGCCATTTTGATTCTTTCAGTTTTAACTATTTTCCCCTATTAATGGTGAGGGTAACAGATTTGTCCAGTCCAAACTCCATCACAATATCTTGACTGCATCTATGGATAGTGTTGAGCAAGGATTCTATTTAAGACGGTATTTTTCTATAGAGCTTCAGATCATCCATGAAAAGGAGGTGCAATAGGTTGGTGATGTTTTTGAATGTTTGATAGCCATGGCCTGTCTCTGTTCAGTTTATTGACAAAGGAAATAGAGCAATGACAAACAGTAGTGATGAGAGTGAGTTTCCTTGAAAGATTCCTCTATTGATATTAATCTTTCCCAGTGTATCACCATTAACCAGCAACTGTGTCTTCCATTGTTCCATTGATTTTTACACAAAGCTTCTGATGTTTCTCCTGACTACAGTTATTTCTAAGCATTTGATTATCTAAATATATGGCAGGAGGCAAATGCCTTCTTGTAATCAGTCCAAGCTACATTCAAATTGGTTTTCTTTCTCTTGTGATTTTCCAAAATTTTCTTGTTGGTTAAGAGTTGATGTTTGTTCCTCTGCTGTTGGAAGGTGGAAAGAGCTTGTTTTCAACTAGACATTGTTGGACTGCATCAGCTATCACACTAGTTAGCAGTTTGAAAGTTGTTAGTAAGCAAGTAATTGACTTGTAGTTGCCCAATGCTGCTTTTTTTTTTTTAATCTTTCTTTATCTGGTAGATTTTTGCCAGACGTTAATCAATCTTCAATGTCACCTCCTTACAAAAATAGTGGTTTTTTTTAGGAAATAATAATATACTCTCTTTAATGTTCTGACTGAAAAATTTAGAATCAGCAGTGGAATAATCTGTTTTCCATTTCCTCCTGACTTTATCCTCATCAGATGCAATACTGATACAAGTCTATTATTCTGAAGTTTGTTATTTCATTTTAAAAAGCATAGAACTGAACTGCATTTGAGGCAATTCTGTAGAAGGAGTGGCAAAAATGAAGTGTGAAACTTGAATACAAGAGATGATAAGAATAAAAAAGCTGAACTGAAATAATAAGAACATAAATGTTAGAGAAAGGGACAAGGAAGATTAAGAAATGGTCAGCCCCAGGTGAAGATGAACTGCATTGATTTTGGTTGAAACATCTGACTATTCTACACTCACTCATTGCCAAGCAGTTTAACAATATTGTGCAAGGAGGTGAAATTGAAGATTGGTAACATCTGGTACCTCCTAACTGATACTAAAAGATCCAACCTTTCCCCATTATATTTCCCAAACAATAGTGCAAATATTTCCAGACACATTTTGTGAATCTCTTTCAAAGATCAGCAGTAATTGTTGGGAAATGTCATCAAGAAAGTGGAATGTTTCCCAGAGATCTCTTTGGATTGACTGGGAAGAGACTGCAAACTAGATAGTGTTATGACCCAGGGCGGAGCATGTAAGCAACACTGGCAATGCGAAAGATGGAATCCCCTTTTATTGAACCAACCTCCCCCAAAATCCCCACAGCTCACTGTAAGCCCAAGAGCAAGGCTCTAACATATACACACACCTCCAACAGTTCCTTGAAGCAAGAAGTGTGTGTGTGTGAGAGAGAGAAGCACAGTTCTGAGAACAAAAACAGTTCAGGACCCTTGGTCACGTGCATCTTTGTTGCACAGAGAGTTCACCGGGACTGTGGCACAAACCAGAGCTGAGCTGGGTCACTCCAATCTGCACATAGCAAGGCTAGAGAAGACAAGGCGAGGCAAGGCGAGGCAAGGCAAGGCAAACAAGGCCGAGCAAGGCAGAGCAAGTCAAAGGAAAACAAGGCAGTGAGTCATCC
Organism: Thermophis baileyi; assembly: GCA_003457575.1. NCBI lineage: Eukaryota > Metazoa > Chordata > Lepidosauria > Squamata > Dipsadidae > Thermophis > Thermophis baileyi. Next base: position 1,105,215 of record QLTV01002446.1, read on the forward strand.
ACAAGGCTTCTTGAATCATGGCAAGTGTTGCTGGCAAGTACCATACTTGTTCCTGACAAAAGCCCCTCTCCTCAGCATCGCCTTAAATTCTATTCACTAGGTGAGCCTTGTAAAGAGGGGTGGTGCACCCTCTTGTCAAGTAGATGGGTCACCCCTGCGCTGACTCCACCTCCTCTCCATTCTCTGCGCTTGGGAATCAGGTGGGGGAGGCAGTTGCTCGTCTCTGGAGCTCTGATGCTCCTCTGCTCCGCTGCCTGCCCTTTCCATCTCCTCCCCCCTTACTCTGTTATCCTGCACCCTCTCTTTCCCCCTATTTGGTGACCCTTTCGAGGCCTGAGGGACCCAGTACTGCCTTGCCCTGCTCCACTGGTTGTTCCTCCTGGGCCAGAGAGGCTGCACTCTCTTCTTCCGACTCTTCTTTCAGTCCCGGCTCCCTCTCCTCCTCGTCCTCCTCAGAACTGGGCTCTGACGGGGACAGATAGGCTTTAGGACTGATTGAGTAAAATTGAGAATATCCTCTTGTGCCAGTGGTATTTAAAAAAGCCCCCCAAAAGGCAGAGAAAAACATGCAAAACCTTTCCTCAGACTGATAAAGAGCTAGGCATCCTTTTCATATGCAGTAGCATATGAGTATTTCGCTGTGATCTGATCAAAAGATACATAAAGGATAACAGAGTTATATGGCTGTTCATTAGGTTTCTGGTACTCTCATATGAGGTTCCATCACATGGCATTCCATTACACTGAATGTGAAGCCAACTCTTATATCAATGTGAATAAGAACTGAAAGGCTCCTTTAGTTTTTGCCAGGATTGACACTGATACTTCTTGCTACCTGGGGGAAAGATGTTATTTTATTTATTCCTCACAACTCTTCTTACAAAGCTGTTAATGTAGCACAATGTGTGTGTGTGGGGGGGAGGCACTGAAATCCATTGTTTTAGTAACTGTGGTTGTTATTATATGATGGTATTCATAGTTTTCTGTGAAATTTTGATGATGCTATATACAAAATCAGTGGAGGCTTCATAGCAATTCACTGGGGCTTGCCAGTGAATTCTGTCAGCAGCTCAGGTTTTAGTTCCCTTGGCTGGATGTCACAGCGGCACAGGGATTCTTTCATGGTGTCTTTGTAGCGTTTATGTGGTTGACCACAAGGTGTCTTCCCATATTCCTCTACATTATAGAATAATTGACAAGGCATATGGCGATAATCCATTCTGACATGTCTGGTCTATCTCATCTGGGTTTTGGTAAATAGGGTGTCAGGGTTGCCTCTGTTCAATCCCTAGGAAAGAAAAACCCTTGGCTGCATGAATTTAGAGAAAAGCTACTTTTACTAGGAAAGAACTAAATAAGGCAGAAGTCAGGCAAGATGTGGAGCAAAACCGCACGAAGCATCAAATTGACACAAACCTTAGTGTCCACCCCCACTTGTCAACCAAAGTTCAATCTGTCAGCGTTCCAGTAAATGCCTCCAATGAAATAAAACTCCGAGGCTAGAAGTTCCTCAAAGTTCCAATTTATTAGGGATGTCATGTTGGCACATCTGGGGAAACCCGAATCTGAAAGCTTCCAGGGTTTCTCCACCCAGTTGAAAGTTCACAACCATGCCCCACACCCACAAGCTGATCACGCAGTCCAATCAAATCTTCACACAGGTGCAGGCACATTTGTCCTTGAGGAATTTTGGAATTTTGTCCTTTTGTCCTTGAGGAATTTAAGGAATTTTGTTATGACTAAGTTCCTACCACTCCATCAAAAAATTGTTGGTCCAATTTCCCAGGCTAAAATATGTGGCAATTGAAGCAAAAAGTGTCTTCACCACTGCTACCGCTGGCCGGCCCGGGCAGAAGATCTTTAGCCGAGGTTTCTTCACTCTCTTCAGGGGGAGGGAGGACCTCAACTATCTGCTGGGTGAATTGGCTGGCATCCGGAGGCTTTCGTGGGGCCCTTCAGCCCCAGGCAGCCATGGCGGGACGTTGCTGTGGAACCGGCGCAGGTGCTAGGCATTCGGAGGCCCGATGACCCCCTTGTCCACAATGGTAACATTTGATAGCCCCTGTAGGTTGAGCAGGGTGGGCCTCTGCAGGTTTAGCCAAAGGACGCCTGGCCAAGGTCCTCTCGGGGGCTCTCAGTAGAGGGTCTGCGGCATGGGTAAACTTCTCTGTCCAGAGCTATTGACATGGTATACCAGTCTTGTAGCTTCTCAGGCACTCCTCTGATGCCACAGGCTGTTCTGACCTCTGGATCAATGGCTTCTTTAAAATAGTGCAGAAGTATTCTGTCCGGCCAATGCATTAGGTTTCCTGCAACCCGTCTAAAGGCCCATATAAAATCCTTTATTGGTCAACTACCTTGCTTCATCACCTTTATTGTGGCCTCATTTTCATTGATTCGATCAGGGTCGTCAAATCTGGCCCGGAGCAGCTCAACAAAGCCATCGCCATCATCTAGCTCAGCAGCCCCCTCATTGTGTAGCTGGGCCACCCATTCTGCTGCGTCTCTTTCATTCATCCCATCTGCAATAGCAGATACCAAGTTGTGCTCTGTTTCATACTGTTCTCCATACTGATCTATATGAGCCCAGACTCGGCTGAGAAAGTACGCTAGCTTGGCAGGCTTGCCAACAAAGGTTGCCCTGAACCTAGGTGGCAGTGGCCTTGCTGGTGGAATCGCCATGGCAACCAGCTGTTGGGCAGGGGCCTGCTGTGGCGATGCAACAGGCAGTGGGGCAGGGGCCTGCTGGGGTGCTGCAGCGGGCAGTGCTGCTGGCTGCTGGAATGCGGCCGGCGTTAGGACCGGGGCTGGCTGTTGAGCTGCCATGGGGGGGGGCCTCCAGCCAGTTGCTGGCTCAGACCCCACTGCTGTGCCGGGATCATTGGGGCATACTGCTTCCACTTTCACCTTTCAGCCCCAATCCAGGAGCCTTTGCAGGCAGTCACTTTTGCGACAAAATATTTTTGTGTTAAATTTATATTTACAGACAAATTTACCCTTTATTTCTTTGTCAGTAAATATAAATTTAACACAAAAATAGTTTGTCATGAAAGCAACTGCCTGCAAAGGCTCCTGGATTGGGATGGAAAGGCTAAAGTGGAAGCAGTCTGCTTTGTCCCATATTTGGGTAGGCCAGGTTGCCCTGATTAAAAAAAACCACTTAATCTCTGAGTTAGGTGCATCATCTCTGCCTTCTGCATTCTGAAGCCAGATGAAATGACCTTGAAGAAATAAGCAAAGATTGAGCCGGCTATTGCAAAGCTTCATGAAAAATTTCCACTGTCTCCACTTGCATGCCTTCCCTCTCAAAGGCTCTTGCCTTCCCTCCATTGCTATGGCAGCTGACAGCAAGGAAGCGAAGATGGAGGCTGACATTAACAGCGGCGTTCCCCACAAAAAGAAAAAAGAAAAAAAAGAAGGTGCATAGGTAAAACAAAGCAACGCATCACCAAAAAGCAATACTGATTCATTCAGGGTTTGTCAAGATATTTCCTGTGAAAGGTTTGAAGGAGTTTAGGTGCATGGACATGTGTAGCATCTACCCATTAGGACTGGGAAGGGGGAAAGTGTTTCCATGCAACTAGGTATTGGACCCTCTCTCTCTGTTTCCTTGAATCTATAATTTCCTTAACTTCACAATGCTGCTCCCCTTCAATTAGAATGGACATAGATGGGGTGTCAGGTGCAGGACAACGAGGTGACACAGTTTCAAGTTTCAACAAGCTGCAGTGAAACACGGGGTGAATACAGGGGTGAAATCCAGCAGGTTCTGATAGGTTCTGGAGAACCGGTAGTGGAAATTTTGAGTAGTTCGGAGAACCAGCAAATACCACCTCTGGATGGCCCCAGAGTAGGGTGGGAATGGAGATTTTGCAATATCCTTCCCCTGGAGTGGGGTGGGAATGGAGATTTTGCAGTATCCTTCCCCTGCCATGCCCACCAAGCCACACGCACCAAGCCACACCACGCCCACCAAGCCACGCCCACAGGACCGGTAGTAAAAAAATTTGGATTTCACCACTGGGTGAATAGCACTTAGACTTATATACCGCTTTACAGTGCTTTACAGCACTCTCTAAGCGGTTCACAGAGTCAGCATATTGCCCCCAACAATCTGGGTCCTCATTTTACCCACCTCGGAAGGATGGAAGGCTGAGTCAACCTTGAGCCGGTGAGATTTGAACCGCTGAACTGCTGAACAGTCAGCTGAAGTAGCCTGCAGTACTGCACTCTAACCACTGCGCCACCTCGGCTCTCTAATATGTTTAAGATTCTTAGACAACTCCAGTTGTATAGTGACTGAGTTAATTACTTTAACAATAGGGAATGGACGCATGTATTTAGGACCCAGTTTCTTCAACTGTTGGGTGGACTGTAAGTATTTTGGGATAGGTAAATTCTATCACCTTAAAATCTTTTGGCTTCACACACTTTTTATTGGCTTGTTTTTTATGTGCCTGGAATGCTTCCTCCACTGCCTTACAGGTTACTGGCCAAGTGTTCTGGAGTTGTGCTATCTACTACGCCAGGGGTCGGCAACCTTAAAAACTCAAAGAGCCATTTGGACCCATTTCCCAGAGAAAACAAAACACCCGGAGCCACAAAACCTGGGTGGGCGTGGTCAACTCAACATCACTCCCACCGAGTCACATGACACCCCCCCAGCTACGCCTACCCAGGTTTTGTGGCTCTATGTTTTCTTTTCTATAAGAAACAGATATCTCTCTCTCTTTTCCCTCTCTCTTTCTCTCTCTCCATCTCTCTTTCTCCCTCTCCAATCTCTCTCCCTCCCTCTCATCTTTCTTTCAGTCTTTCCCTCTCCCCATCTCTCTCTATCTCTATCTCTCCCTTCCTCCCCACCCATCTTCCCATCTCCCTCCCTCCCTCATCTCCCTCTTTCTCCCTCTTTCCCCCCTTCTCGCTCTGTGTGCTGAGGAATGATTACCACCCCCAGTGAAGGCTTCTCTTCGGGTGACCCTCCTCCCCCACTCACGACTCCCTGGCTGGCTGTGGTGCACACGGGGAGACCCTCCTTAAGCGAGGGCCAAAGCGCAGCAAAGGCGCATGCGGAGGACGGGTGGTTGCTCGCTTAAGGAGGGTCTTTGGATGTGGCTTCTCTGCTACCCTAAGGATCCAGCCATTGCCTTGCTGTGTCCTGTCCCGTCTCCCCCCCTGCAGTTCTTCGGCCGAGCAAGGACGGCGTGAGCTCCAGCCCGAAGCGGCAGGAAGCGAAGGCTGCCTTACGCTCAAATGTGGTGTGAAGGCAGCTACAGGGCTAAGGATCTGGCCATTGCCTTGCCATGCCCCCCCACCCCACATGAGAGGAGAAGGAGGGGGAGGAGGGTTGCCGGAGTGAAGGCAGCCTTCACTTCCTGCTGCTTCGGGCTGGAGCTTACGCCCACCCCGCTTGGCCAAGCCGTGGGGGGGGGGAGAGGGGGGGTGGGGGGGGGGGGAGGGACATGGGATGGGACACGGCAAGGCAATGGCCAGATCCTTAGGGCAGGAGAGAAGCCGTGTCCAAAGACTCTCCTTAAGCAAGCAGCCACCCTCCCTCTGCGCATGCCTTTGCTGCACTTTGGCGCTCGCTTGAGGGACTCCCCGCACATGCGCACCCTCCTGGCCCCGCCACAGCCAGCCAGGCAGTCGCGAGAGGGGGAGGAGGATCGCCCAAAGGAAAGTCTCCGCCAGGGGTGGCTATGTTCCTCAACCAGCGCCGGAGAATCAACCCCGCGCACTTCTCCATTCCCGCCGTCGCCCTTACCTTCTCAGGCTAGGTGAGGGAGGGGAGGGCGAGGCCAGTCAGTGATGGGACAGGGAGCCACAGCAGGGGGCTCAAAGAGCCGCATGCGGCTCCGGAGCCACGGGTTGCCGACCCCTGTACTATGCTAAAGAGGGTACTTGAGGTTTCTCTTGAGGCAGCTCTGGCATAGCTACAAAGTCCTGACCAGAGGCCACCTTAAATGGGGTGAACACTGTGCTATGCACAGAGTTGTTATATGCTACTTCTGCAAAAGGCAGTAGATCAGCCCAATTATCCTGTTGGTAATTAATGTAGCACCTGAAGTAATATTCCAGGACTGAGTTGTTCTCTCATATGTCCCGTTAGTTTGGGGGTGATGGGAGGAGCTTAAGCCTTGGGTGGTTCCTAACAGCTTCAAAAATTCCAGCCAAAACTGTGATATAAACTGCACTCTTCTATCTGAAATAATGTGCTCAGGTGCCCCGTGCAACCTATACACATGTTGTACAAACAGTTTACATAAGATTTTTTGTGGAAGGAATTTTGGAGCAAGGGACAAAATGCACCTGTTTTGAAAAAAGATCAGTAACAATCCAAATAACAGTGTTCCCCCCACTTTCTGGTAGTTCTACAATGAAGTCCATAGATATTTCTTTCCATGGTGCCTGGAGGCTGACCACAGTCTGTAACAGTCCCATAGGCTTCCTTGCTGCACAGATTGGAAAACTGGCCACATAGCTTTCAATGTCCTTTTTCAAAGCAGGCTACCAAAACTGCCTTTTGACCAAGTGTAGGGTTTTTACAAAGCCAAAGTGTCCTGGCGACTTAGAGTGATGGGCCCATTTTAAAATTATGCTCCTCAAGTTTGAGGGCACATACAATTTGGCTCCAACCCAATCCAGTCCATCACGCATGGTGCAGTCATCCTTACAGACAGCAAGCCACTCATCAAGCTTAAGTGCTCTTTAAGCTTCTCACACAGTTCATTTGGAATCCAGGCTCCCTCTTCCCTTGGGCCCTAGTGGTTACTGCAGCTGCTAGTGGCTTCTAGGGGATTACCGGCCAAACCACTTTGGCCTTAATACTATTATATTGAGGCAATCTGGACAGAATGTCTACCATAAAGTTTTAACCTCCTAGACTATAGCTCAGGCTGAAATTGAACTGATTAAAGTATTGAGCCCAATGAACTTGCTTACGGGATAACTTGTGTGGGATTTTCAGGGCTTCCAGATTCTTGTGGTCAGTCCACACTTCAAATGGAGTTTTTGCCCCTTCTCGGAAGTGCCTCCAGGTTAACAGAGCCCACCGCACTGCATACGTCTCCTTCTCCCATACCATCCACCTCTGTTTGGTCTCGGTAAGTTTTTTGGAGGTGTATGTGCATGGTTGTAGCAAGCCCTGGGCATTCTTTTGCACTAAGACAGCCCCCATGGCCACATTGCTTGCATCTACCTGAATCACAAATGGAGCAGCTGGGTTGGGGTGCTTCAGCATGGGCTCTGCCACAAACAGCCATCTGAGTTTTTACAATGCTGCTTGGCACTCCATGGTCCACAAGTGGCTGACTTGGCTTCGGCTTGCCTTCACCCTTAGTTTTTAAGAGGTTGGTGATTGGCAGTGTGATCTTTGCAAACGAGAGGATGAACTACCAATAGAAATTGGCAAAGCCTAGGAAGGTCTGCAACTGCTTCCTAGTGCAGGGAGGGGGCCACTCTAATACTGCCTTCACCTTTTCTGGATCCATTTCAGCTCCTTCATTTGATATGCACTAGCCCAGGTAATCAATTTTATCTTGATGAAATTCACATTTAAAAGTTTTGCATAATGTTCGGCAGCTCGGAGCCTTTTTAGGACTGCCTGCGCAAATTTCACATGCTCCTCCATAGTTTCAATATATATTAATATGTCTTCCAAATACACCAATGCTCTTTTGTATAAATAATCATGCAGCAGCTCATTGATCAGTTGCATGAACACCACTAGAGCCCCCTGCAGACTGAAAGGGAGCACCCAAAATTGGAAACATCCCAAAGGGCCCTCCTTGATCTGAACTTGGCAGTAATCCTCCCGCAAGTCTAACTTAGTGAAGATTTTGCCTTTGGCTAAATGTGCCAACATGTCCTTTATCAGGGCAGTGGGTAGACATTTTCTATGCACATCATGTTTAGCCCTCTAAAGTCAATGCATAAACAAAAAGTCCCATCTTTCTTTTCCTGGAACAAAACGGGGGCTGCTACTCGTGGTCTTGTGAGTTGAATAAATCCATGTTTTAGGTGTTTGTCTATGAAGGCACAAAGGTCTTCTAGCTCATGTGGAATCATTGAGTAAAGTTTAGGCTTTGGGAATCTAGCCCCAGGAAGGATTTCAACTCTATAGTCGGTGGGGTAATGAGGTGGGAGCATGTTGGAGCCCTTCTTGCCATACACATATCATAGATTCCAATACTCTTTCAGGATTTGGACTCACTTATCAGGTGCTCCTGCGTCACTGCTCCCAGCTCCCTTTGCTCTTTGGCTTTCCTGCCCCAGAGCTTTGGAATCTTTTCTTCTTTCTTGGCCCCTTTCTGCTGAATCTTTAAAAGCCCTCTCCTCCAATTCACATAAGAGTTCCATTTCTTGAGCAAAGACAGTCCAAGTAGGAGAGGCCTCTCCATACATGTGCTTCCCCATTCTCATCTTCACTGGCTCGGTTATAAAATGAGCTCCCCCCATCCAGCTGGCAAAGTGCTATGGGCCATTTGAGTTTCAGGCCTAGCTTTTTGATGACCTCAGGACTAACCATGCACCTAGTGCAGCCTGAGCCCAATAAAACCAACATCCTCCCCTGGGTTCTTGAGGAGGGAACCACTAGTTCCACCAGAATGGTTATGGGGATCATGTGTCAATTTGCCGGGGGGCATCATTGTAGTCGCTTTCACTCTCACATGAGCTGGTCAGAGCTCTCAGCTCCTCAGATCCAGGAGGGGTGAACTCTGTTAAGATATTCATGAACTGGGAGAGCCAATGGTAACAAGGTCAGCCAATGAATAGGCATAGCAACTAAGTCAGCCAATGGGAGCTTAAACACATCTGAGTCTGTGCAGAGAATCGAAATTGAAACTTAAGCTAGATGCTGGGCGTGGCTCAGCCCACTCTGTACTCTCTTGTCCACTCTGAACTCTGAACTGAAAGCTTGTCTGCTGCTGGAAATGAAACTGCTTGTAACTGTTGCTACATTGAAGAAATAATCTACTTGTGGTATTGTATATATATATTATTATGTTTATAAAGAAGTTAATGAATACAGCTGAATCAGTTATCTGTGTGTGCTTTCTGGATTTAATTTCTGCAACAAACTCTGATAGGTTATGGGCCCAGAGCACACAGAATACTGAATTTTAATTAAGCTGAAGGACAGCCCAGTTATCTGTGTGTGCTTCTGGAATTTTGATTTATACAACAAACTCTGATAGGTTATGGGCCCAGAGCACACAGAAAGACTGCATTGTAATTTAAGCTGAAGAGACTGCCTGTGTTTAAAAGAGAACAAGGCAGAGAAAAAGCTTGCAAGGTGGCTGCTGTTGAATTTAAGGAAAGCTCTGTGCCTCGTTTGGGGCAGAAGGACTATATAATTTGGGCTGCAAAGATGGAATGTTTCCTGAAGGCTAAGGAGCTGTGGGATATTGTTATAAATCCACCACAGGTTTTTGCAGCTGGAGAACAGAGGAAACATGATAAAGCAATGGCTTATATCATCTTGAGTTTAGAAGAGGAACAGTTTATCAATGTAGCTGATTTAAAGACTGCAAATGAAGTATGGCTGAAGTGAAGGACTGTGCATGTGAGTATGTCAGCATGCAATATTGTTCAGTTATCAAGGAAATTATACAGAGCCTGTCTGCAATCAGGAGAATCTGTGGAGCAGCATTTATTGCAAATGCAAACTTTGTTTGTGGAATTGGAACAGTGTGGATTGAAGCTCAAAAAGTGTTGTTAGTGTTAAACAGCCTTGATGAAATGTGGGACATTGTTTCTGCAGTGTTTGAATGCAAACCAGAGCAGGACTTGCATTTGGAGGCATTAAAGGCATGTTTGATCACTGAGGAGAACAAATGCCAGTTTAAAAAAAGCCATGAGGAAAAATCCCTGTGGTGGGGGCCCATGGAGCAGAGAGATAAGAGCAGTGGAAATTTCCATAGACTGAAAATCTGCAGAGAAGAAAAAAGCAGCAGAAGGAATCAGATTACAGCCCAGCAAAGACTTTCTAAGCAGCAAGAACAGCAACAACATTTAAAGAAGGACTGTTTGCAAAGAAAAAGCTGTTTGCAAAGAAGAAATTATTTTCAAGGACGACAAACCACTGATGGACAAATTGCTATTGCAAAAGTTGGCTATTGCAATAGCAGAGACAAATGGTTAATAGACAGTGGTTCAAGTCAAACAATTGTTAATAATTCTAAATTGTTTTACAGAATGGATCCAGCTGCTCGAGGATTTGAGAC
>QLTV01002446.1:1152030-1171345 GCA_003457575.1 Thermophis baileyi
CCCTCCACCCCCTTTCTTTCTTTCTTTCACAGGAACCGGCAGGGAAAAAAGGCTTTAAAAAGTTTCTAAAAAACCCAGGAAGTGATGATGTCGGGGCGGGTGGGTGGAGCCTCGCACTGCCATCCTGGTTCTCCGAACCAGCCACCGCAACCTCTACCTACTCGCCTGAACCGGGCCGAACCGGGAGGATTTCACCCCTGCTCCTTTCCTCCTATCTCTACTCCTTTCTTTAAGACAAAAAAAATAAGCCATGGAAGTTACCATTGTTTGAACTCACCAGCATTTCCAGATGGAGCTCATATGCCTGCAGTCACACAGTTTATGTAAAACAAAATTAGTTAAATTTCACACCTTCAATTGTAGCACCACCACCAAATCAATTATGTAACTGTTAATGTGGAAACCCAGATATTACTGAATGGCTGTCTCAGCTGCACTTTGTTATAGCCTTTTCATTAATATAGCAGCCAAAACCAAATTAGATCATCACAACATTATGTTGGCTATATCACTTCATACTCAATGGATAATATTTGCCAGACACCTTCTGGGTAATTCATTTCCAATATACATTTTGAACAGAAACTAAGCAACTGCACACCAGCTGAAGTTAAAAATGTGGAAGATACTTGTTCTAAAACCTAGCCTTACTTGGGAATTCCAATCATTTTAATACTCACATAATTTGAAAGGTACCATCAAGCCTGATCTCCTCCTCTACTTTCAAGTTTATAATGTATTTCAAGAAGATATTAAACATAATATCTACTGAGTAAAAAAAAATGACCTTCAAAGCCTCCAGCATTTCAGAGGTAAATTATATTTTTGACATATGTATTTTCACATTAAACGTATGAACCTCCTCCATCATTATATATAAGTAAGGATTTCCAATGTTTAGGTTCAACTATAATTTGGCAGTTCAGAAAAAGCTCAGTTTATCTCAGAATAATTCAGAGGCTCCTGATTCAAGTCCAATGTTGATTTCTATTTTAAAATGTTAATCTCCATTATTTGTACTGATTATGATCAGACATCAACAAATGACTGTGACTGAGGGATTAATAGGCTCCCACATGATATTGAGCTTGCCAAATTTCAGATAAAATGTTGCATTATCTTTGTGTTTGTTCTAGGTGACATTAAAAGTGGGTTGTTTTTAAAATTTTAGTCATGTTTTTTTTTTTTTTTTTTTGGCAAAACTGGATGGAATTTTTGGGCTTTTTGTTTATATGGAGACCTTGAGAAGAAATGCATAAAGCTTTTTCGTTGACACACAGTCTGTTTTCCTTCATGTCTCTGAATCATTAGTGAGTTTTGGGGAGGGTTTAAATTTGAATTATTTTTTCTTAGAGGAGCCCTGTTTCAGTTCAGGCATTTCTGGATCAAGCTCAATCAGTCAGTTTTAGGAATTTGAGATTTCATTAATTGTACTCTACATCTCAATTAAGACTTTGTTTTTGAGTTTGTTTGTTAGCATGCTATTTATTGCAATGATATATATTACACTCATTCAAAATAGAGGGTATTATTAAATTAATCATAGTACAGTCAATTCTCCTACAGCATTTGTTTATACAACACTAATTTGCTCATATGTGATTGATAAATAGGGAACAATATCTGAATATCATAAAGCATGTTTATTTATGCATGAGTTTCCAGAGTTTTATTTGTGTGTTAATGAGAAGTGCAGGAGAATACTGTAAACAATACCCAGTTAACAGCAACATCTTGCTGCTTTGTTTACTACCTATTTGACTTAAATGCTACATATTGCACTTCTTTTCTTTTCTTTTTCTTTTTGGTTTCATACTGCATAAGTGTGTTTTTCACTCTACAAAGTGAAAGAGGTGCCAAAGACATGTCCTAGTGATAAAAATTTCATGCAGAAAAAAAGTTTTATTGATTAATAATACTGTGGTTTCAACCTCAGATCCCATTTTTCAAGCTGTCATCATTTATTTTCAAGGTAAGACTTTACATTTGTATTCTTAAATTATGAATTTAAGCAGTTTTTCCACTGTGTAAGTATCTGATTAAGACTGTTTACTGTTTATTCAGTATCATTTTAATTACAAATGTGTTTTCATTCTTGAACGACCTCTCCCAAACTTATGGAAACATTTCCCCCCCCCCCCATAAGTTCCATTATACATATTGCACAGTTTTGCATAGCACAGGAGTTTTGAGAAACACAACTATTTTTCTATGTGAGCACTGATGGTCTCCTCACATTAGACAGGATTTGGATTTGCTTTGGATTTGGTAGTTGAAAGTGAAAATATACAGTAAGAGATACTGTTGGAATTAAAAGCGATTTGGAGTGGAAGAAAAGCACTGCATATTTTCTGTGCATGTTAGACGTTTGCATATATGCATAGTAGAGATTCAGGTAAAAAGGCTCAACTGGAGAATCAACATGAACAAGGATGTAAAAACTTTTAATCAAGTGGCAACAAAAGATTGCCATCCTGACCTAATTCATGCTCTCCTTGCTTTTTATTAGAAGTGGAAAGCTACCAAATTCAATGTTCTTCCAACATTTAGAAGTCAAAAAATTATTTTCTTATTTTCTAAATTCTTGTTAGTAACACTGAAAAAAAGATCCCGTTTTCTTTCTTCTGTACTTGCTTCATATTTCTGCTATTTGTCTGCTATACTCTTTTTCTAAATTTACATTCTTTCTTGTTTTTGAATGTAGCATAATATTTGTATCCAGTGTACCAGGAGGAAGAATCTCAGGTATCCTCTGCATTTCAAAAACTTTAATTTCCTGACTACTCAAGGTTATTTAAAAAAAACAGTATTTACAAAGTTTAAAGATAACCTTAGACATTTTTCTTAGTCTTGTACACTTGCCTCTAGTAAGACAGTAATTGCATTTCACATGTAATATAGTTTTTCACATCACTCAAAGCTACTACTTATTTCAGTTTTATAATAACCTTTCACCACCAGTGAAAGTATGCACTGATTACTGAAATTATAGAAACATTCTTGACAGGTATTTTCCTTTGTGTTCCCTAAACTGGCTATTTTGCTCAATCATGATTTACAAGAGAATGCAATGGAAATATGCATAGGAAATCAATACTGTCATTAATAATGTTTTAGGGTTTACCTCAATTATACATATTACCTATATCCAGGATTTGTATTATTGTTATTTCTGGGAAATTCACATAATCAGCAGTGTGCATTAGATACTCCAAAAGCTATGGCTAAAACATTTAGGTATAAATGACAAGATGCATGCTACAGGCCACCCAATGAAGCAGAGGAAGCAGATTAACTTTTTACTAATCAGTTAGCTAAAGTATGCAGGAAGCACGCTAATGAGACACTAACTATTCTGACATCAACCAGGAGACAAACTCTGCATCTAGTGAACGTTCAAACAGGTTCCTGACAAACCTAGCAGATAACTTTGTCTCCCAAAAAGTGGAGAAGGAAACGAGAGGGTCACTTATAATGAAGTTACCAATAATTCTTACCAACAGAGATGAAACGTTAGAAGGAATTGAAATAGTGGAAACTTTGGAGGAGAGTGTCCATGTCACATTGGAACTCAAGATAATGCAGCCCCAAGCAATAGAACAAAGTCAAACTAGTATCTTAGACCTTAAGAGAGCTGATTTCAACAAACTTAGAGTTTGGGAAGGATTCAATGGATTAAAATCTGAAAGAGAAAAACAACTGAAGTAGTTTGGAAAATTACTTAGGTTGGATCCCGCCCCCCTTCCCCAGATCCTGAGCATGAGGCACATGGAAAGGGGAAGCCCACGCTCTCTACTGCTGCCCATGGGCCACTTTTTTCCTCCTCTCCTTGCACACACACCAAAGCAACCATCAGCAAAGCAACCACCACATCCCCCAGCTTCCTGGTGCCCAAGGCCGGTCACCCCATGATGCATAGATTGGCTGCCATGATGCACGGTTAAATGTCCCACACAGCCAAATGGCCAGGGACAAGCATCCCTCTGCAAATCACCAGGGATGAGGGGGCGGGGGAAGAGGACCAGTGGACCAGTGGCAGGAGAGGAATACCGGCAGAGGACCAGCTGAGTATGAATGCCTGAGGTGGGTCAGGGTGCCATGGGGGCCCCAGGGTGAATTAGGCATGGTAGGCAGTTGTGTTCAATTGTCCTAGACTCCTTTGTAAAACCTAAGTCTCAGCTGATGTCAGAACTGGGAACTTCCAGATCCTCTCTCAGCTCTTAATGATTGTATTATGACCACCACTTGCATTAGCAATTTAACATTCAATTATAAATTGCTGCAGGGATATAAGAAATGCTTCCAAGTGACCAATTAGGGAATATTTTATACACTGTCATGTGTTTATTATGCTTTCAGCCTATGTGGAGACTGAATTGTGGGAGCAAAAATATCACACAACATTTGGAAATGTAACAGGTAAAAGCTGTAAAACAAATAAGCACAAATGGAGGTGGGGGAATGGGGACAATAACTTTTATGGATGGAACTTGCAGATCAGTTTTAAAAACTTTTTGCTCTAAAGCAAAATACTGTATTAAGTTAAAAAGAATATTCTCAATCTTTACCTGAGATAATATTTTCAACATGAAATTAGATGTATGACATGTCTGAAAGTGATCCAAGTATAATCTCAAAGGTTTAAAAGTCTGCAGGGCAGATTTGCTCACTGAATGTTATTTTTACTTATTTCATTCAGATTGCTTTCTTGGCACTTGATGCTCAACAATACCAGACTGAAGAGCTAGGGTGATTCAAGTTTTGGTACCTTTCCAACATTCCTGTTCTTCAGCTATTCTTTAGCTACTCCCCGCCCCATCAATGACTGCATTAATTCATAGTACAGAACTCTGAAAACATGAGGGGAAAGCAGAAAGAAGTTGATTTTAAATTTAAGTTTTTCCAGATGAAGTGTAATAAAAAAATAAATCAAATTTAGAAATTTATCAAATGAGTACAACATAAGCACAAAAGAGCAGGAATATAGAACAATGGACATTGTGTTGTTTCTGGTATATTGTAAATGCAATATCTAATACAAATATTCAAACTAAGTACTGGACTATATTGTTTTCCCAATGGAAGATGCAGAGCTCTCATTCACAAAATATGACCACAATATTTTTAGAATAAGAAGCAAGTCCTTCTAAGGAGAAGTCAACAGAGGAAAGAAAAATAGTTGATTCCTTTTAGATTACCGTTCCTTAATTTAAATAAATGACTTTGGGCTGAAAAATATGTCATTAATCTTTAGTTTCCATTTTTGGTACTGTAACTGATAGAAGACTTAGAAGAACTTCCAGGAAGTTCTTCTAATGATACAGATACATGTAGAGATATTCTGCTAACTAACAAATTCATCACAAAATAAAATAATTCTCTCCTGCTATAATTTTTACATTATGTGTGACTGTTGGTCCTGAATGGAATGAATAGTTGAACACATGTTCCATTTTCTCCTTTTGTTCTGAAATCTAATCAGCATCCAATAATAAGGAATGCTGAAAGGTACTTAAAATTTTATATTGTCCAGTTTTTTGATTTTTGGATTTTTCCCCCAGAGAAAAGAATGAGAAAGAATCAATTTTTATTATACAATCATGATTTTAAAATCTGGGGGAAAAAGGCCATGTTGAAAAGTAATCAACTGGCTCATTTTTCTATGAGATCGTAAGTTTTTTTTTTAATATCTCAAGATGGGGCTCAATGATCATAGAAACTTGACGTCACATTACTTGAAAAGAAGATGAAGGGAAATGCATCAGAGAAGATTTGGCAAGTACAATATAGAATGGAAAGAAATTTTGGGGAACCTTTGAGCAGTGTAATAGTCTGGCTAAATTATGCCTTAGCAAGAGAATGGCTCTTCTTGACCTTTTCTGATTATAGAAACTCAGTTACTATAATAGGTAAAAGTAGGACTACAGGATTATGGAATAGACTGGAAAGTAAAAAAGATCAGAAAAAAGCTAATGGTGAAACACTTCCATACTATCACCAAGAAAACTCCATGAATTCATTCATGATGTCACCATGAGTTAAAGGAAATTTGAAGAAGACTTACCTTCAGCCAATTGGAAGCTGAAGTAACTGATTTTATATCAACCTGAAATCTAATTAATTTCCCCCAAAAAAATTAAGATAAGGAAAAATATACATAAGAAAGCAGCATAAGCCATCACTTTCTTTGTTAACATTTACATCAGGGGTGTCAAACTGGCACCGTGGGCCGGATGTGTCACACTCAGGCCACACCCACCCCAGCTCAGCGAATGGGGAAAAAGTCACGAAATGCATGTGATGGCAACGTGACGTGGCGAGTTTCACACCTGTGATTTACATCATGGCCTCTCAGCCATATAAGCTAAAAATATGTAATAACATTGGAAATATGCTAAAGATGTTTGCTGATTCAGAGAATCAACATTTAGATTAATACCTTGTATACACAGAATTTATCATCTAACTGAACAATAAATAATAGTTCCTCCAAATATAATCATAACAAAAGAAAAATAGGAAGTAATTAATATAATACCCATGTTTTTCTGAAAATAAGACTGGGTCTTATTTTCTTTTGACCCCCGAAAAAATGGCTAGGGCTTCTTTTCGGGGAGGTCTTTTTTTTTTGAGGTGCAGGAGGCGGCGAGTACGGTCACCTCATGGCTGCCTGGCCCCTTAATCGCAGCCCGCGGATCAGCTGAGCCAGCAAAGGCTGGGAGTTCTGTCTCTCCAGGCACCTGGAGATGTTTCCAATACACTCTTGCCAGCCCTAGCCCTGCCCACGGTGCCCGGTAACCTCACAGCTGAGGGCCCCTCTCTCCCGCAGCTCACCTTGTGGCTCTGGAGCAGGCGGCGATCACGGTTTGCACTCCATCAAGCCTGGAGCTCGGGTGTTGCTCAGGCTGCTGCTACGATGCGGCAGAAAGCCATGCTGCCCATCGGAATCAGCTCACCCCCGCCTCTACCTGGCTGCTGCTGCTTGAGAAAAGAATAGTCGGGAGGCAATTCTGGAAGATTGTGGGAAGTGCATGCTTATGGTTCAAGCAAAGCACAGCCTGTCCCTTTCAAGCAATCACAGGTGTCAAACCCGCCACATCACATTGCCATCACATGCCATCACGTGCATCACATACAGCATTGCCTGCAGGGCTAGGGCTGGCAAGAGTGTGCTGGAAACATCTCCAGGCTCCCGGAGAGACAGAACTCCCAGCCCTCGCTGGCTCAGCTGATCCGCGGGCCGCGATTAAGGGGCCGAGCAGCCATGAGGTGACTAGGGAAGGGAAGGGCTGCCTCCTGTGCTGGCCACCCCCACCCCCTTCACTAGGGCTTATTTTTGGGGTAGGACGTATATTAGGCCCACCCCAAAAAATCAGGCTAGGACTTATTTTTGGGGTAGGTCGTATTTTCGGGGAAAGATGGTATATATCATATATTAATATTATTAATATATCATCACAAGGATACCATGATGGTTGTTTTTCTGCTGATGTATCACATGTATGACAGATTCATGTGAGGGATGCTGGATGAGCTAGCTTCTAACATATAAGCATCAGATACTACAGGGATGTGTATATACAGTTTGGTTCAGTGGTTAAGATGCTGCCCCAGAAACTGGAGAAGTGAGTTCCAGTCCTGCCTCAGGCATGAAAGCCAGCTGATTGACATTGGACAAGTCACTCTCTCAGCCCAGCCCACCTCACAGGAGTATTAGGTATGTTTGTCCCCTTGAATTATTTATAAAAACAATAAGAATGGGATATTAAAATAAATATAAACAAACAAACAAATAATAGACATAACTGTATAGATATTATACTATTTTCCCACATTATCTTTCAAGCAGCAGAATTATTTGGGTTTGCTGACTGAAAAGTAATACAAACTACTAAGTAATAGATGTAGTTAGTGTCAGAATAAACAGCAGTATTAAAATAAAGACATTAATTACTGTCTCTATTTACCATTTATCAGCTCCATTTTAATAGCTGTCAGACCTGCCCCAATCAAGTCCCTTAGGAAAGAAAGACCCTAGACTCCATTTGAGTGAAGTGATAGGTTCTTTTACTAAAGGTTGCTGGTTGCAGTAAAGTCAGGCTAGAACTAAGTTTTCCGCATGAAAGGTTACAATTTTTTCCTTTCATCCCAACCCTCCTTCCATGACCAGTTTTCTTCAGTCAATGAAGAGTCACAAAGGTGTTTTGAGAATCGCTAAAATGTTTGGGGAAATCCACATTCTATTCTCAGGGTGAATGGCCTTGAGTACTGGCACAAACTGGTTCAGTGCTTCCCTGGTCTTCATGAAGCTGTCATCCCCCTCCCTGCTTCCCATCACATCCCCATACATGTTTATTGCCCATTTGTCCCCCGTGTCCCCTCCCCACTAGCTTCTGATGGCAGGATGCCAGCAAGGCGTCAAGCCAAAGATGGCAGAACTAACAATAGCTTTTAATTTTTTTAAAAAAAATTGTTGCATTAATTTGCTTGAATTTGCTCCAGTCAAGAAAGCATCTGTACAGTATTGACTATTTGCTGTGATGCACTTTGTCCACCAGAGAGTGCTAATACCACAATATAATGAAATACGTGTCATCTTGGCAAAAGATCAGAGATTAGATAACTTGTTCTTCCCTTATGTACTTGTTTTAAGGAAAAATTATGTTTTAACATAAGGAAAACTAAGTTTTGCTTTGCTTTTATTGAATCCCAAATTTTAATTGCCATATGTAGATATCCAGGGCAATAGGCATAGAAGGACAATGGGGTATCAATTTTTTTTTTAAAAACATTATATTTCCAAAAGAAATTCATTTCCATAAGAAAAAAAAATCAAAATTGGATTAGAGGGAATCCCACATTTTAATTTCCATCTGTAGATATCCAGGGCAATAAGCATGGAAGGACAATGGGGTATCAGATTTTTAAAAAACCCATTATATTTCCAAAAGAGATTCATTTCCATAAGGAAAAAAAAATCAAAATTGGATTAGAGGGAATCTCTGGACTAGGATAGAACATGGTAACATTTTCCCAAGGTTATTCCATCACCACAATGTGCCCAATCACATGTGCATTAGTTCTCAAGATCATCTACACTGTTGATTACGAAGTTTTAAAAGCGACCATAATCTTGTTACTTCAATATATTTCTGAGCATGGTCTCCATAGTACAACTTATTTTATAGTACATACTTGCAATTTCCCTCTGTTAGAACTTACTTTTGGTTTTGGAGTTGGTTTAGAGCATATTTACTGATCCTATTCAATGCTCGTGAATGCTTGACTGTAAGATCTATTAAGAAAACCCTGTTCTTGTAGGGGCACTTTGACAACAGCTTGCAAAGAATTCAATCCAGACTATAAGCTATCAGGCCCTGTGATTGAATATTTCTTTTACTGCTATATGCCCCCATCCTTCTTTTCCAAGAAAGCAGTTCCTATCATTTGTATTCCTCTATTACAGATTTATATATACAAATGAATTGAATGTTTATGTACATAGTTAATGCATCAAAGTGTGTGTGTGTGTGTATATATACTATAGATATAATAATATAATATATAATAATATAATATAATATATAATAATGTAATGTAATGTAATGTAATGTAATGTAATGTAATGTAATGTAATGTAATGTAATGTAATGTAATGTTATAATATAATATAATATAATAATATAATATAATATAATATAATATAATATAATATAGTGAAATGATAAAATTAAACAATGGGTGATTAGATAATGAAAGAATATATTTTAATGTAAACGTGTATTAATAGTAAAATCACACAGATTGGATGATTGGAAAGAACATGAATAGATTTACTCTATATGTTTAAATGATTGTGATTGGTACTAGAAGTGTACATTGAAACACTGAATAATGAAAGAATGAAGGATGAAACTTTAGAATAGAATAGAATTTTATTGGCCATATGTGATTGGACACACAAGGAATTTGTCTCTGGTACAGAAGCACTCAGTGTACATGCAAAGCAACAAAGAGAAAGGACTTGATAGGTAGACAAAAATGTCAAATCCAGTCTGAACACCTGGCTGACAGTGCGATGAAGCATAATGATACCAATAACAGGGGGAAGTAAAGAAGATAGTCAGAATTTACACAAATCCTTGTCGTCCTTATTTTCCAAGCTCATCATCTTGAACATATAAATCTTTGCCATTCCTTCCTTTCTTCCAAAAGCAATCAATCATACCCATATTTAATTTTTTATTTCCTTACAAGGTTACTTGGATTACCCATCTAATTGCAACAGCATTTCAGTCTGACCTGTTAGGCTGATGTTAACTGATTTGGCCTTCTGGTTCTCTGCATCATGCAATCCCAGATCAGGCTTGATCATGCTTAGCCATGGTCAGTGTAAGTAAGCATCATGGTTTGATTTAGCAAACCATGATGCTTACATTGACCATGGCTAAGCATGATCGATTAACACAGCCATTGTTTGTCAATTGGCAGCTGACAGAGGAAGCGGAGACACTATCCGAACCAGCCCCCAAACTGGGGCATCATTAAGAGTGAAAGATAACGAGCTTTGACTGAAAGTTAACCATCAAAAAGGCCTCTCGTTTTGCAGTTAACAAAACGACTCCTTCAGCCAATCAGCACCCGCCTTCCCGTTTCTCCTGCCTTCTAAGGCCCGCCTTTTTAACTCTATCCCAACCGATTAATATAATATAATAATATAATATAATAATATGTGTGTGTGTGTGTGTGTGTGTATACACACACACACACTTTATATACACAACAAGCAGTTATTTTAAATAAATCCTTTCTTACTGGCTTGTTGGACTCCAATATTTTCTAGAGCAATTTTTACTTGGCATACTTAATAATCTAATGGTTGTGACTTACTCATTTATTTCACTGAATTTGTTATGGCTACCCAGTCCAAAAGACTCTGGATAACTTATAAAATCTAATACAAAGTTAAAAAAATTAAAAACATAGGCAAAACAAGAAAGCCCAGCTAAAATCAGCCATGATAAAATATTCTGATCTCAAGCATAGCAATTGCTCTTATCAGGTAGTTAAACTCAATGCCATTAGGAATTCATACAAATCATGTTTATTCTTCAGGTATCCTCAAAAAACAATAACTCACGATCAGGGGTGGGTTCTAACTTACCTCGCTGCCGGTTCGCTTCCTCCCGCGCCGCAGGAGGTCGAGCAGGTGGCAGCCCAGAGCAGGGCCCAAAAGGCAGCCGAGCCTCGCTGTGTCCCTCCCGCCGAGAAGCCTGCAGCCACCACCTCTTTGCCGAGAAGCCTGTAGCCATTGCTCTTTGCCAGTGTGAGAAACCGCCAGCCGCCGCTGCTGGCTCGGTTCCAGCCGGCAAAGAGGCGGCTGCTGCAGGCCCTTCACGCCAGCAAAGAGCGGCAGCTGCAGGCTTCTCGCGCTGAAAAACACCAGTGGCTGGAGGCTTCTTGCGCCGGCAAAGAGCGGTGGCTGCAAGCTTCTCGCACTGAAAAAGACGAGCAGCTGGAGGCTTCTCATAACAGCAAAGAGCGGCGGCTGCAGGCTTCTTGTACTGAAAAAGAGGTGGCGGCTGCAGGCTTCTTGCACTGAAAAAGAGGTGGTGGCTGCAGGCTTCTCATGCTGAAAAAGAGGCCGTGGCTGCAGGCCAGTTTCTCAGGGTGGGGTTGTGTGCCCAGCTGCACCAATAAAGACCGGAAGTAGCCACCCGCCGTTTCCTGCTGCAAAAACCTTTTTAAAAACCATGACTGTCGGGCAGCGAGACCCAGCAAGAGGCGTCAGAGAATCACTGTTGCTGTTGCTGCACAAAGGTAAGTCTAAGCCTCTGGCCACCACTGCTTCGGCCTGCCTGCACCGTCCCACCTTGCTGTGAGTGACATTGAGTTGGCCATGCCCACTCAGTCACATGACCCCCCCCCCAGCCACGTCCACCCGGTCTTTAGGACGAACCAGTTGTTAAATTAGTTGGATTCCACCACTGTTCCAGAGGGTACATGTGCATTGCGATGCATTCTGAATACAGAGTGATATTTTCTGTTCCTGCTCTCCAGAAATTGTTGCTGATGAAAAGAAGTCTGGCCATATGGATAAGTTACAAATTCACAGATTTGTTTTAAAAACAAATTAGACTTCCACCCAGATATGTTATTCCTGGCCATCATATCATTATTATTAAAGTATATTTAAAAAAGCAAATAGAAAAAAATGTGGCTGTTTTGTATGACACTATGACAAGAACCAAGAACAGAAAGGCAGTAAAAGACATTACGAATGTGACATGCATTGCAATATTCAGATTTTTAAAAAATAAAATAAATCAGTGATTACAAAATCCTTTTTTATAAATAGTTATTGCTAATTTTAAATATTTAAAATAACTATTTAAAATATTTTATGCATTTAAGAAACAGGTTAAATATTTCTCAGATGATTATTATCGTTATCATTATTATCTTTTATTGTTGGGATGAAAATTATGTTGATACATCTTAATAATTTTCTAGGTGCTATCTAGAAATTCATATCCAAGACAGAAATGCTGCATATATTTGCTACCTTGAACATCAAACACAAGACATAGTATTTATGCTTTAATTCCACTAAGTGTAACCATTTTAATTCAACTTTGTTATTAGGGGGGCACAAAGCACCTGACATGATACTTTGCAGGTTGCATTGGCTCAAATAAAGCTCCCTTCCCCAAATAGATGAGCCAGCCAGGTATTCTCCAAGAGCAGTTATATGGTGGTGCTTTAAAAGTTATGAACCGTTGGAATATTCAATGTTTGTGCATAAATATGATCTATTATTTATATTTATATCTGTTATGCTAAAATGCGACCTGGTCTCCACATGAGTCTTAAAACTAGATAAGGGGAACCCAATTAAACAAATGAATCAAAAATATTACATTTGTTTTCACAGAGGAAAATGATCCAAACTTGCCTATGGTTTTTTTGCAAATATTTTTACACTGGGACTGACAGTGACATAGTATTTATGAAATTCCATTTCCCTGGTAAATAGAAGGTGTCTTGGTGCTTTAAGGAGAGGCATTTGTTAGAAAGAGCATTCTTTGGAAAGCACTGTTCCAAAACTTTTGCACACACTTCTTCATACAATATTTTTTCCCAAAATTATTATTGCAAGTTTGCATTTATTGTGAAGAAGTCCCACCTTTCAGTAGTGTAGCTGATTAATTCAGAGTTAATAACCCTTCATAATTTAGCCAGCAAACTATGATTCTTATTTGAAGATGAATTCTTCACTCTGTGAAATAGTTATTCTATTTGTGCCTTTTGAGTGCAAATATTTGAATCAGTATCTAAGTATCAGACTTTCTGTCTTATGCTTGGACAGTTAGTCCTTTGTCTTTCTATAAAATGAACATTGTCCTCAAGTTTAAAAGTGTGGTTTAATATTTTCTGTGATTGTAATAATGTGAAATATGCTTGTATATTCTTTTGTTCAGTGACACCCCTCAAAGCTGCCAGTTTCTGATTATATCCACAACAATTTCTTACACTTTAAAAGTTTATCTCTAAAAGTTTGGAGATGCTTAATTTATAGTATCTAAGGGTTTTGGGTTTTTTTTGGCATTTTTATTTCTTTATTACAGCTGGGCAGAAATCCAAAGAGGCTGAAGGTGCCTGAAGAGCAGTTCTTTTCCTCCAATAAGGCAATACTAGCCATTTTAAGCTAAATAAAAGCAGATAACAATCATAAACAATTACAGTTTTTTTAAAATCACCATAAGATGTATTTATGTTGGCCAACAGAAATCACTTGGCACATGAATTGGAGTTGGAAAATTTTACATTTCACATTTTGAACTTTTGTTCTGAATAAAACATCTTAATTCCAGAATTTGCAGAAATACTACTTAGAGAGGCTAATTAATGAAATTACTAATTATTGAAAGAAATCTGATTGTTAAAACTATTTCATTGATTTACATTGTAATCCCATGGTTGTTAGGCTGGTATCACAAAACTAAAATGCAGCCCAAAAGCATACAGAAGGACATTGATAAGGAAATCTAATTTTGGATTTATCTCTTTCCTTCTCTGTGTTATTTCTTCTCCCACATTGGAATTTCAGGAATTGAAAAGGTTGGATATGAATTATGGAAGTTTCTAGATCTTTGAGATCCAAACTTTCCTAGGCTTCAACCACAAATCCATGGGAGACCCAATATATCTGTCTTCAATTTGTTCTTAAAGAATTTAATTCAAGCTTTTAAACTTCTTTTTCTTTCTGAAAAGTTCTCTTTTCTCTATTTCCCATGCTATAGATGGTTCTCAGATTTGCTCACCGTTATTCTTGGGGGTGGAAAACAAACAATTCCACCTCCTCTTCTTTGAGTCCCACTTTCTCCCAGGCTTACTTTAGAGGGGCAAGTTCCACAACAGGAGTTGGAAAAATCTCACCCAGATTGATCACGCTGTTCCTCAGATTCTATGCTTGCTTCATCAGTCAGCTAACACAGCTCTGGTCAGGCATGCAATGGTCGTCTTTTTCTTCCCGCTGGATTGAAAGCTTCAAATCAAACAAGGAATTTGCAGTCTCCTTGTGATCCACGGAGTGTCCTCTCTGTCTTCATCACCCCCCCAGGATGATTTGGGTCCCTCGGAACCTCCTAGCAGGTCGAATTCGGCGTGATTCCATGGAGCCCCATGGAGATGCATTGTGTCACCATGATGTCAGCCATTAAAAGCTAGGAAAGTTGGACTGGGGATTTAAATTATAAGATAGATTAAGTTGAAAACTTTTAGAAAATGAAATTTTGACCCCTGGGACTTTTAAAAAACTTTGGATCAGATGATATAATTTAAGCTAACAAAAGAGAAAGGAGAGAAATAGAGCAACAGTGACATCTACTGGAGAAAACTGCAGAGAAGTGACAGTAGTGAAAGCATGACCTTGACCATCTATTGAAGATAAGCTTATTTGTTACAATAACACCTGTTCTAGCAAATTTTTTTACACGGGATAGCAGAGACAGAGAGTGAAACACTGTAACTTTTTAAACATTGTAGCTCTTTGAACTTATATTGAAACTACACAGATAAAGTAAATAGAAGCTGGGAAACAGCAAGGAACTATTATACCTTTTCTTCCTTTTTTTAACTTTCCTTTTGGTGATTTATGAGCCTGGGTGGTTGAACTTTGGGGCTTGGTGGGCCTAAGTAGATTATAAATTTACCAAGAGAAGAAAGGATTAGGGTTTGAAGAACCTGAAGAACAAAAAGCAACCTTTTTTTCCCTTTTTTTCTCTTTTTTTGGATTACAATAAAAAGTTTGAAACTATTTGGAGAATCTGGTGGTGGTTGGATTTGTGAAAAAATCTTTTAAGTGGGAAGTTGGCAGGGGACTGAGGAATTATAAGAATTATATTTGTGTTAATACTGATTATCTTTTTTAAATTTCTTGAAGATTTTAAGAGTACCCAAAATGACTTAAGCAAATTAGGTAAAAAAAAAATACATCATCATCATCATCATCATCATCATCATCATCAGTAGCATCCAGTCCAGCAAGTCAAAGATAGCATGTCTTTGGATAGCATGTTGCAGCAGGAAAAAATGAACACGATGAACACTATGCAAGCAGAATTGAAATTAATGCTCCAAACACTTCAAGAAGCCACAACAAAATTTTTTGAAGACATGAAGGAAAGAATGGAAAAAATGGATGATAAAATGGAGAATAACTAAAAATGAACAACAGATGCAGAAAATAGAAGAGAAATCAGAACAAACAGAGAAAAAAGTGGAAGAGATGGCACAGGCAGACAAAAATTTTGAGAGAACAGTAATCACGTTGGAGATGGATGAAGTTGAATACTTCTTGAGGTTCCAGAACATAGAAGAAGAAAAAGGGGAAAACCTTGCAGAGATAATGGCAGAATTGTTGGCAAATGCCCTGGACGTGGACAAGCAAGAGATGCATGCTGGGATGGATGAAATATTTAGAGTATATACAATATATGCGTCAAGAAATAAATTACCTAGAGAGGTACATGTGAGATTTACCAAGAAGGCACTAAGAACAGAGATACTTCAAAGAACAAGAGATGATCCATTGAAATACAAAGGAAGAGAAATAATAGTTCTGAAACATTAGTTCAGAACTAATAGTTCTGAATAGTTCCCTAGAAGGGTAAGAGACATGAGAAAACAATACCAATTTCTGGCAAGACAATTAATTAAACATGAAGTAAATTTCAGATGGCTGATACCTGAGGGAATACTAGTGACATGGATGGATCAAAGACACAGATTGGATACTATAGAGAAAGCAGAGCAATTTTATGATGAGCAATTTGGATCATATGAGGAAAAAGAGAGAGGAAATAGATGACAAAAAGCAAGATGATCAGGAGGAGGAAACGCACAACAAAAAGAAGATGAAATAGAATTAAAGGAAAGAGCAGAACGAGAAGGTGCAAAGATAAAAGAACAGAGAGAAATAAGAGCAACCAGAACAACAAGACCTATCCTCAAGTAAAACTATGGAAGATGAAATAAAACTGCTGTCGATTAATATAAATGGACTGAACTCTCCTATGAAAAGGAAAAGGACTTTTAACAAATTAGAAAAGCTAAAATTAGATCTTATTTGTCTCCAAGAGGACCACATCAAAAAACAACATAATAAATTATTGGAATATCCTAAAATTGGGAAATTGTACTCCTCATTAGCACAGCAAAAGAAAAGAGGTGTGGCCCTGTATATTAAAGAAACAATAAAAGCAAGACAAATTTTTGAGGGGAGAATATTGATGGTAAACAATAACAATGAACCATAAACAAATACTTTTGGTAGCAATATATGCACCAAATAATAAACAAATTTTTTTATGAAAAATTACACAAGAAAATTACAGAATTGGAATATGAAAATATTTGTGTGGTAGGAGATTTTAATGCAATCGTAGATGCAGAACTTGATTATAAAAGCAGTAAAGCACGTAAAAAAACTAGAAAAACACTTCCAAAAACTTTCTTTAAAATGGCGGAAGAAATAGGTATTCAAGATGTATGGAGAGAGATAAATCCTAAAAGAAATCAATACTCATTTTATTCAAATAGACATATGTCTTGGTCAAGAATAGATATGACATGGATGTCAAAGTAAGTTAAAGTTAAAGTAAAATGTGCAAGAAATAGAAATAGAAGTAAGCACTTAGGCAGATCACAATCCAGTTAGAGTTAAGTGGAAAGGACAAAAGAGAAAATGGAGATGGACATTGAATCAATCAATATTAAAAGATAAGGAATTCATACGAGGTATGGAAAAAGAAATGGACTTTTCCCCCTATAGAGAATAGGAAAGAAGAAAACTCATTACAAAATGTATGGGACACTGCTAAGGCATATATTTGGGGATTAGCTATAACATATACAGGAAAAAAAACAAGAAAAAGAAACAAAATCAAAAGACGTTAGTAGAAGAACACAAGAGACTGGAATTAGAATTACAGAAAGAACCAGATAAAAAGACTTTAAAAAATCAAATGGAACTAATAAAACATAAAATGAATCTATTAGATAAAAAAGAATTGGCACAAAAAATCAAAAGTGCTAACAGAATTTCTTTTAAAATGCGACTAAACCAGGAAGATGGTTGGCATATAAATTGAAAACAGAGAAAGAGAAGAAACTGATACATAGATTGGTAGATGAGAAAGGAACTTTACATTACCAAAATGAGGATAAAAAAATAATAATTCAAGACTATTATGAAAAGCTCTATGAGCAGGAGAAAGTTTCAGAAGAGAAAATTAAACAATATTTGGAAAAAGGGGAACTACCTAAAGTACCAGAAACAGTGAAAGCTATGTTAAATGAACAAATATCAATGATGAAATTGTCAGAAGTGATTAAGAGACAAAAGAGAAATAAAACGCCAGGACCAGATGGGCTACTGGCAGAATTTTATAAATATTTACAAGACACTCTAGGCCCATCAATGTTGGAAGTTTATAATGAAGCATTGATTGATGTGAAGGTACCAAACTTGGGGATGGAAGCAAACATTATCCTTATTCCAAAAGAAGACTCAGATCTAATGCAGATAAAAAACTATAGGCCCATATCCTTACTGAATGCTCATTACAAAATATACGCTTCAGTAATAGCAGGGAGACTAAAAAGGTTTTTTTTTTAAAAAAAAATTTCTTTATTAATTTTCAAATTTTTTCCAACAATTACAATAAATCCATAAACAATTCTACATCTACTTATTTACATTGATTTCCTATTTGTACAATACAATATTTACAATATTCTGTGTCTTTATTTCATTTTATCCTTTTTTGTTTTTGTTTTCTATCTTCAATCCATAGATACCAATTTTCCCATATTTGATAATATTCTTAGTCTATTTTTCAAAGGTCAATGAANCCTTATGCAAATCATGACCTTCTATTGTCAAAATCCATTTTTTATTTAGATTAACCCAATCTCTGGTCCAGACTAATAGTGCTGCCTTATAGTAAAGTTTCTAGTCAGGAAGTCCAAAGCCACCTCTACTTCTACTATCTTGTTGGTCAATTAATTTAATTCTTGGTTTCTTTCCTTGCCATATAAATTTTGAAGTAATCTTATTCAAATCTATAAAAAAGGATTTATCTAACTTTATAGGTATAGTTTGGAAGAAATATAATAGTTTGGGTAAGATATTCATTTTCGTAGTTGCTATACGACCTAGGATAGATAGTTGCAGTTTCCCCCACCTTTCAAAATCAATTTTTATTTGTTGTGTCAAATTCGTATAATTATTATCTTTTATTGAGGAGCATCTATTTGTCAAATTAACACCTAAATATTGAATTTTTTTTACAATTTGTAGTCCCAATTCTTTTTCTAGTTTTTCCCCTTGGTTCTGTGTCATATTTTTAGTTAATAGCTTAGTTTTTTGTTTGTTTATCTTAAAACCAGCCACTTCGCCGAATTTTTCTATTTCCCTAATTAATGCTAATCCTGAATCTTGTGGGTCTTCCAAAAAGAATACTAGGTCGTCATCAAAGGCCTGAATTTTATACTCCTCTGTTTTAATTTTGGTTCCTTTAATATTTGAATTCATTCTAATTTTATTCAATAATATCTCCAGCGTCAAAATAAAAAGTAGGGGTGACAGTGGACATCCCTGCCGGACACCTTTCCTTATCTGGAAAAATCTAGTTGTATCTCCATTTATGATTACCTTGGCCTTCTGGGAAGAATATATGGTTTCTATCATTTGTATAAATTTTTCTCCAAATTCCATTTTCCTAATTTGCTGTGTCATATATTGCCAATT
>QLTV01002447.1:0-28230 GCA_003457575.1 Thermophis baileyi
GGAGAGAGAGAGAGAGCACAATGGTAAAAAGAGAAGGAAGATCAAATAGGCAGGCAAAAAAGAAATGAAAATTGAATAATGTGATGTAATAGCAGACAGTTGTTGGAAAAACAAGAGCTAAAACTGATAATAAAACTTATAAAAGAACCCTCTGCATGTTTGCTGTTTCAGTGAATTAAATTTTGTGAATCCGCATACTATAGTATTATAGCTCACAATTTATAGAATGAATTTCAAGAATTCCTAACACTTGACAGACAATATCACACTAATTCTAACAGCAGCTTTGAAAAGTAGGCCTATATTTCAGTAGTGGGTTTCTCTTACCTTTGCTACCGGTTCGGGAACGGGAGTGCGCAGGCGCGCGGGTGCGCTTCGTGCACGTGCAACACTTCTGCGCATGCACAGAACCCTCTGCTCATACGCAGAGTATTTTTGATGATGTCCGGGCGGGTGGGCGGAGCCTCCCACTGCCGCTACCGGTTTGCCCGATCCGGGGCGAACCGGTAGCAACCCACCACTGCTATATTTGCTCTAGCAGAAAGCTATACTCAACTGAGGACCACAATTTAGCCTAACATTTCCATTGCTAAGGCAGTTGTTAAGTAAATTTTGTTCCAATTTGCAACATTTTTTGCCACAGTTGTTAAGCAGGTCACTGTAGTTGTTAAGTAAATCATACGGTCATTAAGCGAATCTGGCTTTCCCCCCCCCCCCATTGATTTTGCTTGTCAGAAGCCAGCTGGGAAGGTTACAAATGCTGATCACATGACTCCAGGACAGTGCATCTGTCATAAATACATGCCAGTTGCCAAATGCCCAGATTTTGATCATGTGACCATGGGGATGCTGCAGCGGTCATAAGTGTGAAAAATGGCCATAAGTCACTTATTTCAGTGCTGTTGTAACTTCGAACGGTCACTAAACAAATGCGTGTAAGTCGAGGGCTACCTGTAGTTGAAAGAACTACAGTTTATTAGAGCCATCAGATTTATTCATAGGAGAGAATGATTGAATTTGATAGTCTGCCTTTCCTCCAAGGAATTCAGATGATATCTATGAACCTTTCCTGCTCCCCTTCCATTTTGATCCTCACAGCAAGTTATCCCATAAGGTAGATCTGACTGAGAGGTGGCTCTGCCCCAAAATCAGTAAGCCAATAAGGTCCCTTTTGTACAAACTACTAACCATGGGTGAATAGCACTTCAATAGACACATTGAGAGAACTTGAATGAACAATGTTGGCCTCAGCTCACCCCTTTCTTGGCATGGAGGCAGCCTGTATGTATGCGTTCCTTCTCTGCTTCAAAAATGGGGTCTCCTGACTAGATTCACCACAAGCCTGGCTGCTTTAGCTACTCTGCTGCATTTTAATTCAATATAATCAATGTCTGCACCCCACTAGTCACTGTATGGAGCTACTACTACACGCATATAGGCACCAGTCATTGGTCTTTGTCCTCCATGGTCATTTTCAGGACATCTGCATTTGAGGGGAAAAACAGGCCTAAGAAGCTTTAATGCACTGTGTTTTGTGAGACTGGTCTCATGCATTTTATGGGCTTTCATCAGTTCCTATCTACATATGCAACTACATAAGAGTGGATGGGAGAGGGACTTCCTTTTTCTTCCTGCATGGGACCAGTGAGATGTTGTTTTTAGTAGAGAAAAAAGCAGGTGACTTTGATGGACATGAGCCAGATCCTTGCTCATAATAGCAATAGCAATAGGTGAAAAGCATGACCCAGGCCCAAAACAATCTGAGGGGAGGAGGAAATGACTCAGATCAGGGGTGGGTTCTAACTTACCTCACCGCCGGTTTGCTTCCTCCCGCTCCTTGTGGCTGCGTGCACATTGTGCGTCGCATGGCACTTTGTGCGCGTGCGCATGCGCATGCGCAGTGCTGAAAATTTGCAAAAAAAAAAGCCAAAAACAAGATGGCGGTGCATGCGCAGTGCCAAAAACTTGGCTTCTGCGCATGCGCAGAAGAAAAAAAATAGCAAAAAATTCCCCAAAAAAATTCCAAAAAAAAAATTCCAAAAAAAAAAAGCTGGCGGCATCCACGGACTGGCACCAACAGAACCAGCTCTGTGACATCACCAGCAGTTTGCTACCGGTTCTATAGAACTGGTGCAAACTGGGAGGAACCCATCTCTGCATAAGAGTGGATCGGAGAGGGACTTCCTTTTTCTTCCTCCAAGGGACCAGTGAGATGTTGTATTTAGTAGAGAAAAAAGCAGGTGACTTTGATGGACATGAGCCAGATCCTTGCTCATAATGATGAGGTGAAAAGCATGACTCAGGCCCAAAACAATCTGAGGGGAGGAGGAAACGACTCAGACACCTCCTTAGTTTCACAGGAGTTACAAGGCTGGGGGGAAGTAAAGCAGAGTCTTGCAAGATTGATGTCAATCCCACAGTGTAGATCAGACCAAGAAACAGAATCCAGTGAAGCCTAAAACTACTTTTGTTAAGATGGGCTATTATAACAGAATCTTGCAGTTCACAGTTTCTGCTTGATTGCTCTAAGAATCTCTATCAAGGTCATCTTTTATTTACTCTCTACCATCTTTTCTATTTAAATAGGCTCATCAGTGGACCAATGAAAGATGAACTTTTCCTTATACTACTGATACTAACCCAAGTGACAGGAAGAATGGCAAATCAATTTGTGGCCCTGAATTTAATTTTTGCTAGTTCATTAATGGATGTGCCAAATGGGACAGTGCCAAGTATGAAAGAGGGGAGGGTATCAATTGTACAAGAGGTCTATCATTGAAACCACAAAAGAAAAGCAATTGAAACTAGCTTTCCCATCGCTGGTGGAAAGGCTAAAGAAGTAGGGAAAATATGGGCTAGCTGGCCACCATCTAGACCAGAGGTGTCCAATCTTGGCATCTTTAAGACTTGTGGCCTTGCAACTTTAAGGCCATGGGGAATTCTGAGAGTTGAAGTCCACAGGTCTTAAAGTTGCCAGAATTGGGCACCACTGATGTAGACAAAACTGGACAGCAATGGATTAAATTGGTTTTAGTTTAAGCCAGTTTCAACACAGGAGACAAGCAGCTTAAAGCTGCCTTATATATGAGCCCTAAGACAACTTTATTCGGGCAATTCAGATTTAATTCAGAAATTGGTATGAACATACATTTGCTGGTATTGCCTAGTTGATAGCTCCTTTCTAATTAAAGCACATCAGCACCACAGCAGCTGTTCCTGTGAAAATATTTTGTAACTTGTTATCTGCGGCCCTCATCAAATCCTGCATGTAGTGAGTGTAAGTTAACTGTTAATCAAACCCTTGTTGTCATATTTATTCATTTCAAGAACATACATCACCAACTCCCCTAACCATCTTTTCAAACTTTACCACCTTACAAGTTGTGTCAAGTTTGGGAGAGAGCCCCTCAGGAGAAATGGGGGAAACTCCAAATATTTTTTTTTTCATTTCTAGATGTTGGCTGGCAGGTTTTTAAATTTTACAACCACAGCTGCTGAAAAGCAGTATTAAATCACGTTGAGACATTTTTTATTTATGTATGCCGAAAACAGCTGAAATGCAACAAACCTTGGCAAATTATTAAGTATTGCTTTGTCTGCTGACTTGCTGTCTTATGTGGGACAGAAGAAGTGAATTGGGAAATATTTGTTTGACCCTGAAATCTTCCAGAAATATATGGATAAACCTGGCAACGCAAGATCCTTCTTTAATTTGCTTTTATCATGCAAAATTAATATATTTATGTTTTGAGAAGTTCTTGCTTTAAAAAAAATTAAGAATGTCAGGGCAATGACTGATAATGGATTTCTTTCATTATTTTTGCAGCATATTTTATTTCATCGCTGTAGACTATTTTTATTACACAGATTGTTTTGCATGTCTGGTGAGAGAGTTATAGCCTGGCATACTGAGAACTGGAAAGAAAGCATTTCTTACATTCATTTATGACAAGCCTGAGACAGATTTAGCTGCCAAATTGGAACGTAAGATACTTTCTACCCACCTTGAAACCATTTCTTAAGTTCCCCAGAAATCACGCTACAAAGAAAACATTCAAACATTTTTGTCCCAAAGGTGCTTTTTTCAAAAGGCAACTGACTTTGTTTTTCCTTGAAGACGTTTCGCTTCTCATCCAAGAAGTTTCTTCAGTTCTAACTAAATGGTTGGGAATGGAAGGATTTATACTCCTTGCAGTCAGCTGGTCATTTGCATTCTTTTAGAGGGTCGTTGAGGCCACTTGGAGGTTTATCTGTGCCCTCACCTGAATAGTGCAAATGGTGTGGAACCTCCAAGTGGCCTCAATGACTCTCAGAAAGAGTGCTAACAACCAGATGATTGCAAGCAATATAAATCCTTCCATTCTTCACCATTCAGTCAGAACTGAAGAAGCTTCTTGAATAGAATAGAATAGAATAGAATAGAAGCAATCAAATCATAGTAGGAACCAGTCAATATAAATTGTAAGGCTACAAGCAACAAAGTTACAGTCATACAGTCATTTGTGGGAGGAGATGGGTGATGGGAACGATGAGAAGATTAATAGTAGTGCAGACTTAGTAAATAGTTTGACAGTGTTGAGGGAATTATTTGTTTAGCAGAGTGATGGCGTTCGGGGGAAAAACTGTTCTTGTGTCTAGTTGTTCTGGTGTGCAGTGCTCTATAGCGTCGTTTTGAGGGTAGGAGTTGAAACAGTTTGTGTCCAGGATGTGAGGGGTCTGTAAATTGAATGAGAAGCGAAGTGTCTTCAAGGAAATAAATGGGTGCTCCTCTACATCCTTTATGAATGTATGTTCAAAATAGTGTTCCTAAAGCAGGCAAAAATTCAGTATTAGTGGGCTTGCAGAAACCATAAGATGTGTAGTCATGCAAAAGATCTGCAGTGGGAAAACCTAAGAAACAAACACTAATTGACACTTAAAACTATTCAGTGGTCATAAATAATGTCTTGAGTGTTAGATACAGATTTTTTTTTTAATTAGAAATGGGGAGAGAGTATAGAGCTGTGATGGCGAACCTATGGCACGCGTGCCAGAGGTTGCACGCAGCACCCTCTCTGATGGCACGCGAGCCATCGCCCCAGTTCAGCTCTGCCGTGCATGCGCGCGCGCCTCCCACCGGCCAGCTGGTCTTCAGGTCTCTGCCGTGCATGTGCGGGGGGAGGGGGAAGGGGGCGTGGTGTGTGCAGGGGTGTGTGGCGTGTGCAAGGGGATGTGCGCGCATGAGCGGGGGCGGAGTACATGCGGGAGGCCGCATGCATGGGGGCAGGGCGCATGCACAGGGGTGCGTGCGCATTGCATTTGGGGGGTTTGGGTGCGTGCTTTGGGCACTCGGTCTGGAAAAGGTTAGCCATCACTGGTATAGAGTATTTTATTTTATATTTATTTATCAATCAATCAATCAATCAATCAGTCAATCAAATTTATATAGGTGCCCATCTCCCCAGAAGTGATCCTGAAAGAAAGCATTGATTGGAGCACTGCAATATTTGTAAGCCCTTCACTCCCCCCTCCCCAATTCAATCCGAGCTTGGTGATGAGTAGCAAAAGAAGATGATGTTCTGGAATACAGGTAGTCCTCGACTTACAACCATTCATTTAGTGACCATTCAAAATTACAACAGCATTGAAGAACATGACTTATGAACCATTTTTCAGATGATAGTTGTAGCATCCCCATGGTCACGTGATCAAAATTCGGAAGCTTGGCAACTGGTTCATATATATGATGTTTGCAGTGTCCCAAGGTCATGTGATCCCCTTTCGCGACCTTCTGATGAGCAAAGTCAATGGGGAAGCCAGATTCACTTAACAACCGTGTTAGTAACTTAACCAGTACAATAATTCACTTAACTGTGGCAAGAAAGGTCATAAAATGGGGCAAAACTCAGTAACTTAGCAACTGGCTTAGTAACCGAAATGTTGGGCCCAATTGTGGTCATAAGTTGAGGAGTACCTGTATAACATCTATATTCTGGAACTCAGTTTGTATAATCCAAATAAAAAAATACCTGAATATTTAAAAAGAAAAGTCTACAAGCTTTTCCGTGGACATTTTCTCAAAGACATCTCAGGCAGGTTTTTAATAACATCTTATGAATAAAATGTCAAGAACAGATCTGGTCAGGAAGCAAAGTGATGATATATTTATAGCTTCCTCTGTCTCATTTTCTCACCTACGATGAACCCTGAGATCCAACCCAAGAAGTAATCTGATTAAACTAATCTTATTTAGAATTTCGTGTGCATTTTATTATATCAGCTCTTGTTTGTATCTGATTGTACTCTCTAAAAAGGGAAATTTGGACTAATGTTTTATGTGCAGGAGATTTTTTACTCACAACAACCATGCAAAATCTAGCAACATTATATATTTTTGATTCTATATTGTGGTTTTACACTGTCCAGAATTATATGCCACCCTTCTCCAAAGTGGTTCCTTCAAATGGGTAGGCCTATATTTCCATTATCCTCCACTAGCGTAGCAAAAACTACTGTACACAATTCAGTTGCTAAATGGAAATTGCCAAAGCTGGTAGGCCTAAAATTAGATGTGCCAGCTGTGTCTTGGTTTGCAGGCATAAGCATGCATTCAATATCTTGGAAAGAATCTTGTGCTGAAATTACTAAAAAAAAAAAAAAAACACACCAAAAAAAAAACCTGTTACATGTGAAATGCAAATAGAACACATAGTTTTAAAAGCTATATACTTCAGCTGAATCTCTAGTAATGAGTTCTCCCTTTCCCCAAATTCACTGCTGTTGTCACCACAATTATTAGCAATTCTTTCATTCATATGTAAGCTGGAGTCATAATATTTAAACAACATTGCCTTCTCTGAATGCTGTACTAAACATCGTTCAACAACCTGCTGCCTTCCATTGCTATAGTGGCTAAAGGGTCTAAAAGTTAAAGTCCAGCATTTTTGGAGGGCATCAGGTTGGGAAAGAAGGTTGGATATCTTGCTCTTTGTATGACCATGACAGCTAACTAGAGAGAGAAGTTCTGGAGTCATTATGATTATTGCAATAGCATTTTACCTGCACGTGTCTGAAATTCGATATTGCGGCTCACTCATCAATTGTTCCCAACCATCAGGGAACAACTGAGAAAAGAAAGAAATAGAATCCACCAGTCCTTAACATCAACTTTGTTTTCAGGCTACCAATTACACTTGGCTATACATCATCATCATCCTCTTTTAACGACCCCATAATCCCTTGTGGGGTGGAGTTTGGGCAACTGAATGGAGCAAGCAGAGTGTTTACTGGCCAGATGCCCTTCCTTTCGCCAATGCAGAGTTTTTTCAGCAGATGTATTCTCAGTGTGCTCAGAGAGAGAAATACCTGCCTCTACCTAGGATCGAACTCATAGCCTCCTGATTGTGAGGCAAGAGCTCCACCTCTAGGCCACCACACCACTCAATTACACTTGGCTATGCATGGCACTTAAAAAATATGTGGGATAAGAACAAAAGAATGAATGCAACCAAGAAAATCTAAATTTGATGTACATTAAAATATAATTAAAATCAATTTTAATATAGTTACTAGGATTATTCCCCGTGCACTTCATTATTTTTTCCTTTCTGGATTATGGGCAAATTTGAGAAGAATCTTCAGAACCATTCTAGAGCTCCTCCTCAAGACCTGAGACCCTGGGGTAGGGGTACATCCTTCAGTTTGAATATTCAGTGAACTATTTAGAGAATTTTAAAAAAAATGTAAGTGAACTAGTATACCATTTTTTTTCAATCAAATTATTAATATATCTAAAAAGCCACCCAAAATAATTATACAACCCATTTTATTCCTGGTCAAATAAACCAACATTGTAATCAGATGTGGTATTCAGCCAGTTCGGACCGGTTCGGGCGAACCGGTAGTAGCGACCTGCGGATGGGCCCGCCCACTCACCACGGCGCTATGGCATCCTATTTAGCCACATTTTCAAGCTGTGCACATGCGTGCAAGCCACGTGCGTGAGCAAAGTGCATGCACAGAAGGCTGCACGCATGCGCGGAAGGTGCGCACGTGCTCACATTTTCGGTGCTGGGCGGGCGAACCAGTAGGTAAATTATGTGAATCCCACCTCTGATTTTAGTCCTTTTTTCTTCCACGCAGGGCAATCGTTCTCTTATTCAGACAGTTGTTGATCCTTGTTACAGAATTATTTACAGTCTCTTTTGTAAATCCAACAAATGGGAATTATTCCAATTGTTCTCTGGGATTATCATTTTTATTTCCTTCTGATTTTTTTTTTTAAACTCATTCAGTTTTATCTTTAGACGTGATGACAAATTCTTATTCAGAGTCTCATTCATATTCTTCTCAAGTAAATTTTGCTGCATATCTTTTTCTTTAATATCTTCATCTGGGAACAAACTGTTCTCAAGAAGATACACCATAGCTGACACGATTGAATCAAATTCATCACAAAGGTCCCTGCGCAATGAGTGCACATTTCCTCAAAGATGTCTCTAAATGGCCTTATAAGATACTTGCCTTATATCTCCAATCTCAAAACATGTTCCCCACAACCATACATTTACTTTTTCAAAAATAATAATTTTGAAATCTTAATATTCAAAGTCCAAAACTCCAGCATTTTCTAAGCCCTTAAAACTAACCAAAACATTGGCTCGCTTTTTGTGGTTTATTTTAAATTCTTAAAACTTATAAAACTAAATTTTCATATTCTGATATTGAGGATTGAAGGCTCTCGCCTGATATTTCTAGTCTTTCCGTTCTTCAGGTGTCTTAACTGCTTTGAAGCAGTTAATAGGCAATTTTCAAAAATAGTTAGCAAGGGAAGTGTAGGGACTTAGTGTCCTTTGAAAGACTCCATTTGCAGCTGGAGCAAATATGGCAAATTTCCCCATCTCCAGATTTCCTGCCTCCTCCAGAAACCACCATCTTGCATTCTCTACCTGAAAGTCAATCACAAGAAGAAACAGCTTGGGCAATCTTGTGTCTCTCTCCTTATCCAGAGAGGATTGTAGGAACTCCCTTGTAAATGCTGCAAATATTTGGCCCGCATATCAGCAGAGCTGTCTTTAGTCCACCATATTCCCCCAGAAATGGCCTTTCACCATTATTAACTGATTGTGCTCTCCAAGGATCCTTGAGTCAGCAGAAAACCATACTGGGGGGGGGAATGCTGTCCCCATCAGTGTGCATCTACTGCCTTTATTTCAAGCATCACCGTTGACCTAACGTTCCTCCAAGGTAATTGGTGGCAAAGCCTAACAAACTTTGCACAACTTGAAGCTGCCCTATGGGGAAAATACTACTTTAATATAGTTACAGCTATGGATGGCTTAATCTGGTTACATGCATCAGCTGGAACTGAGATGAAGACAATGTCACAGGGACAAAGCAGAGAAAAGATGTTGTCAGGCCATGCTTGTGTTTTTGTTGCGTGCAGATGGGAAGAGAATCATATCCTGTGTGTCCTTGGCTTCATGCCATCTGTCCTGATTTACTTGTAATATCAAATGATAGGCAAACTCCTGCTTGCTCAATTTGGGTCAACAGTAATGAGTAATATAAACAATGTTTTTAACGTGTCTTTTTTCCATTTTAAACGTGCTCGTATATTGATGCATCTGTACATTCACAATCCCACCCACACATTTTTCATCACGTGCCCCCTTACACACAGTAGTTTCCCTCCTCTCACCACCCATGGAGAGCTGTTTGGAAGCTGTTACTCTCCTCCTAAACAAATTAACTGGGGAACAAGGGAAAACTTTTGGATTTGGAAGAGGGACAATTGCATTAAAGTCTTGCAAGAAGCAATAAAAAGAGCTCAAGACAGAAGATACTTATCAAACAAAAGGCTACTTAAGCAGGTGGTCTGATCTTGTAGTTCACAACAACTAATGAGAGTTTCAGTAAAAGAACTGAAAGCTAAAGGTTTTTTTCCACACTCTATAAAGCAGCTGGTTTTGTAATTTATGTCGTTTCATGATAATCAACAAGAATCTCAGCAAATTAACCTTTGTATATGCATCTAAAATGCAACATATTTTTAATTTGCATTATTTGATAACCATCAATGAAGATTTCAGGAGATAGTAAAAACTGTAACATTATCACAATTGGCTGCAATTGCCTACAAAGTTGGCTTTAGTTTGGTGGGCACTTTGCATATATAGATCTTTGATTTTATATCTGTAGTAAAAGAATTTGTGATAGAGATGACACTCAGTTTGTAATGAAGTAGGGTTCTTTTTACACTAAAGCAATATCACTTGGCCACATGGCTTCTTGCTAGAGGGTTCATATTTTTATTGTTAGACATGGATTAATTATTTCCAGCTTCAATTATTTCAGCTAGACTATTTGCAGTCCAGGCTTTGAACTATTCAGTTTGTTAAGGAATATCATTGGAACAGTAGCAATAGGATGTGTTAGAGGATAGATATTCCATCTAAAAATGATGGAATTTAAACATTTTATATTTTTTAAAACATACAGTAAATGAATATTGCTATTTTGATACAATGGATGCTCTTAGCCTTGGTGGCGCAGTGGTTAGCGTGCAGTACTTCAGGCTACTTCTGCTGACTGCTGGCTGCCTGATATTTGGTAGTTCGAATCTCACCAGGCTCAAGGTTGACTCAGCCTTCCATCCTTCCGAGGTTGGTAAAATGAGGACCCAGATTGTTGGGGGCAATATGCTGACTCTGTAAACTGCTTAGAGAGGGCTGTAAAGCACTGTGAAGCGGTATATAAGTCTAAGTGCTATTGCTATTACTATTTGCTGCTAGTTTTAAAAATATGTATGATCCTATGACTTACTCTTTTATTGATAATTAATTTGGATTATATGAAAAGTCCAGGTACTGATGGG
The DNA here is from genome assembly GCA_003457575.1 of Thermophis baileyi. Classification (NCBI taxonomy): domain Eukaryota; kingdom Metazoa; phylum Chordata; class Lepidosauria; order Squamata; family Dipsadidae; genus Thermophis; species Thermophis baileyi. The sequence continues at coordinate 10,856 of QLTV01002447.1, forward strand.
TTGGTAGTTGATTGGCAGGAAGTAGTCATTTCTTAGAATTTGCAAGATAGGGCATACAGAAATTGTCAATAAAAAGAATGGATGAATTTCTGAGGCTTCCAACAAAACGCAATTGATTTCCACTTTAGTTTCAATTTTTGTAGCCCTTACATTTGTTACTTGAATGAAGGTGTGTCTAAAGGGGATGTGAGACTAATCATGCATAATTAGCTTTATGAGGTCCTGGAACCTAGATCATAAAAGATTCCAGGATCTGGGAAAGCCTTCACACACAAAGTACAAAGGGGAATATAGGTCCTGGGTTACATTATTGAAGTGGCCTATTGAACCTAAACACAGTGTCAGGTAATACTAATTCAGATAAAATTTCACTTGACTGAATGCTTTCCATTCCAAAAAGAAAAAGAAAATCTCCAGCACACAGAAAACTAAATTTGGGAGAGAATAGTTTTAGGTTAGCTTTATCAACAGATGCTGTTTTCTCCAAGATTTCTTCTTTTTTAAGATGGGGAAAAAATTTGCATTATATGAATCTTACTCTTATCACCTACAATCTGGAGCAATATAATCCAGAATACAATCCTTGTATTCTACTTTGGGGGGGGGAGACATATTTGGGGTTTGATTGTTTAAAAAAAGGTTTAGGGTAAAAATAGCAATATCCTTTGCCTCATTAGTAAGATTATAGAATACTGGGATGAAGGTTTTATCTCTTCTAGATAAGACAGGGCATAAGCAAAATATGCAGGCACTGGAAATGTTTCAGTTGAAATTACTCTTAGAGGCATCCTTTTATAGCATACTTTAATCTGCTTCTAAACATTGATCGCAGGATATTCACTATTGTTCAAAATCTACGAGGAAGAACAACCTATTAATATGAGAGGGAAAAAATGAAATCTAAAGTTTGATTTGTGGGCTCTCTCACCCTTGCCAAAGTCCATAGCTCAGAGGTGGAGCCCCTGCTTTTTATGTTAACTGTTCCCCAGATTAATTTTCAGTTAAATGGTTTAAATCCCAGATGACTACAGTGACTTGAAAGTTACTGTTTATGAGGGTAAGTAATAGTGGGCTTAATGGAAAAAGAGTTTAGCCCAGCGGCCCCCAACCTTTTGGGCACCAGGGACTGGTTCCATGGAGAGAGGTTTTTCCATGGACCGGAGGGGGCATGGTTTCACGTGCTGCCTGCATCCCACGGATGGGGCTTCGCTTTTTGTGCAGCCTGGTTTCTGGCATGCTTGTGGACCAGTGCCAGTCCACAGACTGGGGATTGGGGACCCGTAGTTTAGCCTAAGTCCGTGATGGCGAACCTATGGCACGTGTGCCAGAGGTGGCACGCAGAGCCCTCTCTGTGGGCACGTGTGCCGTCGCCAGCTGCTCTTCTGGTTTCTGGCGTGCATGTGGCCAGCTGGTCTTTGCGGGCACCGGAAAATGGCCTGAAAACAGCCCGAAAAATGCCCCCAAAACAGGCCACTTTTCAGGCCATTTTCAGGCCATTTTGGGGCCGTTTTTCAGGCTGTTTTCAGGCCATTTTTTGGGGCCGAAAAATGGCCTGAAAAAGGCCGAAAAATGGCCTGAAAAAGGCCAAAAAATGGCCAAAAAACAGGCATGCGCGTGCCGGCCAGCTGGTCTTCGGGTTTCCGGTGCTCCGGCGCACACGAAGACCAGCTGGCACATGTGAGTGCCGGAAACCCAAAGGCCAGCTGGACGGTGCACCGGCCAGCTGATCTTTGGGTTTCTGGTGCTCCAGCACGTGCACGAACGCACATGCATGCACGTTCCGGTTTGGGCACTCAGTGCCGAAAAGGTTTGCCATCACTGGCCTAAGTAAACACACAGACATAAGACACACACATAGAGACAGATAGACAGACCATTTTTCTGTGCCCCAGTATCCTCTATTACTTCAACTCCCAGAATTCCTCAGCCAGCACTAGAAGACTTGTGGACTTCAACTCTTGTGGACTTCAACTCTTAAAGTTGCCAAGTTTGGAGACCCCTGCTCTATTGTATTATTCAAGGACAGGAGATGTCTTTTTTTCCATAACAACTTTCTCACACAAGGAATTTTCTTGAAACAGTACATCAGTAATGGTTGTGGGTAGACCCAAAAGGGAATGAGACATCTCCTCGCCGATTCAAGCTTCTTTTCTAAACTTTTTTTTCTCTGACATCTTCATTTTTCTCCATGCAATAGGCTACTAGAGGAGGGAAAGGTGGCTCTTGGTAAAACTGGCTTCTTATAAAGAAAGACCTTTTGAAATCAAGTTGAAGATCACAGAATTGTTGCCTTTCATGATTGCAGATGCTGAGAACTGACTGGGGTTTTCCTGCCCTATTTTACCATTTTCTTCCCTTTAGGCATTTTTATTTGCTTGTTTGATTTGTTAAAGATGGTTATTCATTTCATAGAAAAGTAAAAATATGGAACCCAAAGATGATCCTTGCATGGGACAAAATTTCCATTCCATTGGGTCTTGGACATAGATCACACAGGCATGAAATCGTTGACTTTTGAGGCTGGCCAGCCCTGACAAATGGATGGCAGTTTGTGTTCTAGGTACACAAAATTGCATCAAGTACTCTTTGGGACATGCATGATGGTTCCACGAGATAATATAATATTCACAGGAAAATATGACTTTTTCCGTTTCATTTTCTGGGCACATCCATATTATACTGTAAGCCAGAACTAGTTGGCCTCTAGGAAGCCTCCTAGTATCTTTGCTTCCCTTATTTGTTTGCTCACTGCCACCTCCATTTTCTCTCTAGGCGAAACCTATGTTGTTCACGAAGTTAACTTGTTACAGTGTTTGCCAGCTTAACCAGGTATCTTGTAAGGAAATCATTTCTAATAAAGTTGGTATGCCAGGGTTCATCATTTTATAAGTGTGGGTCAGGATTCAGTTCACCATGTTAAACTCCCTTGCTACATGTGATTTTTCAAGCTTTGTCAAAGAACAAAAAGTTCCAGGGATGTGCAAAGCATCACTGCTTGGTTTCCATGGAGACCCTGCTCGTTAGGCTATGGAAATGCTGAAAAGGCCAGAAGAAGACTGACAATACAAGGCTTTAGTGACTGATCTGGGGAGCCGGGCTGAATTAATGAGATTTTTCACAGAGACTTATTAGTAAGGCACTTAGGTATAGCACTTAGGCTCACTTTCGTTTTCCTACCGACAGAGTTGGAAAGCAGGCCTGGAAAGGTTTAATTGCTGTTTTTAAATCCTATAAGATGATTTTAACCTATACCACTTAAAGGGCATAAAGAAAATCTGTTTTTTGTTTTTGTTTTTAAAAATAAATAAATTCTGGTGTGAGATTTTGTTTGTTTGTTTTCTTTTTTGCTTTTCTGGTGTGTTTTTTTTTTATTAGTGACAATTGCTCTTTATCTGTACCAAGATGGAAAATTCAGTGGTATTTATTATATTGAGCAGTTAATTCCCACATGCTGAGAACACATTACTGCTCAAAGTAGGTTATCTCAGCTTTCATTTAGAACCAAATGAGAGATGCCGTGTCAGTGGCAGTTACGTTTCCTAAGGCTGTATTAATGTATGATTGGATGCTAATACAGACTGTTAATGCTGAAGTGAAACAGGGGCCCACTTTTTTCCTTGTCTGGTACTCTCCTTTTCGTAGTAATGGAAGGCATATTTAATAGGTCAGTTTAGCAAAAGCAACAATTCTTTGCATAATTTTTTTTAAGATTTTTTTTTTTAAAAAGGAAGCAAAAACTAATATAAATACAAAGTGAGAAAAAGAAAAGAAAAAGAAAGAAATCAAAGAGAAAACTAAAAGTGCAGAAAAAAATTTAATAGGAAAGAAAAAAGATAGGAGTTTTAATCTTCTTTGTAGAAGTTATAAGTACAATTATAAATGGTTACAACATAGCTTTCTTCTTTTTTCTATAATCTACCTACCCATCAAAATCATAAATCATAAGTTTATTTCTTCCCTTTTTTCATGCAAAAAAAAATCTATAGGGGGTTTAGAGTCAGCAGTAAATGTAGATATTGTCTTTTTTTCTGATCGGATAAATCAATTTAACCATATCAAGTTCCATCATCTTCATCAACTATTCCTCCATTATAAATAATGTGATTTCCCCCCCCCCATCTTTGTGCATACTATAATCTTGCTTCTGTTCTCATGTACAAAAGCAATGTTCCATGACTTATGAATGTTCGTTCATAAACCCCAAAAGAAAAACCTCTGATTTCAATTGTATATTAATCATTAAAATCCTCCAAATCGATGCATGTATTTGAATCCAGAATTTTCTAGTGTTTTTAATATTCCCACCAAGCATGCAACTTTAGGATATAAGTGAAGTAAAGAGAAAGTATGTGACTCAAAATATCACCTAGTCAGCATTTTCTACCCTGATTCTCACTTATATTTTTACATTTTACACTCGTCATTTTTAATGTATATCTTATTTACAGGGTGCTACATAAGGCTAATATTTAAACGTACAGTTACTCTTTAAAAGAAGAAAGATATTAAGCAAAGTTTATGTAAAACAGCTTCATCTTAGATTGCTTGTCATGAGATAGTGGTAGTGATGCTGGGGAGATCAGGCCTTCCTTAAGATGTGTGTTATTTAATTGTTTTCAGAAACTGGCAGTGTTTATTTTGTATTTACATCTGTGCATCAGAAAAACCTTTGATGGCTAATGAGTTAGAATACTGAGATATTTGCTTTCAACAAAGCTTTGTGTTTGCTGACATCAGCAGCCTCTAAATAGCGGTTATAGTATGAGGGGGAACTGTTCTTACTTACGACAAAAGCAAACAAATCAAAATAAAACCAACTCTCTCTCTCACCCATATGTTTCTGGGAGATGTAAAACCATAACATTGCTTCTCAGTAATCCACAACAAAGGCACATGTGGGTATGTTCCTCAGATTCCTGTACAGTAGACTAATCCGCTTAATCCCACTGTTAGCTTCTCTGGCAAGAATTTCACCGTCATTTTTGATTTGGCAGTTGTAAAATCTCTTATTAGTGTTGTGTGTCAGAAACGGCACGAGAGCAGAAGTGTGAGAGCTATTGTGTTTGTTTTCCATCAGCAACAAAACAATTTTATTAAAGGGGCCAATGGGGAGGGTGGGTTTTCTGCTCTTGAATACACTTTTTTAATGCTAGTTATGTTTTAATACTCTTTTATCAACTTTCATTGAATTCCCTTGCTTTGCCCATTTTCTATTCCCAGATGTAATGAGAGTGAGGGGGTTTTTAAGAAAAAGAAAGAAAAAGAAAATTTACCCTAATAATCTAAACTGTCTGTTTTCATTTTCCTCTTAAAGAAGAAAAAGAAACCTGATCAAAATATTTAGAGGCATTTTTTTTTCCCTTTTGTATTCTGAAATGATAAATATGAGAGAGGAATTATATGGATTATGAGACCTTTGTCTTATGAATTAAAAGAATATGCAACATGTTCAAACAATATTCCAGTGTAAATTATATTAAGTAGTCTAAATCAGGGGTCTCCAACCTTGGCAACTTTAAGGTTTGTGGACTTCAACTCCCAGAATTCCTCAGCCAGCTTTGTCTTAAAGAAATGACTCCTGAGGTAAAACAAATTAATTTTAAAAAATGTAGTCCCCCCCAAACACATTTAGTTGGTAAAGTGTCTGAAACATTTGCATTCTAGCAGGAAAAGGTTGAAATTGATCTAGGGAGAGTTATGGTTATGGTGCTAGCCCAATAGTGGTGAAACCTTTGTCTTGGTCACACAACCCATCTGGGTGACTTTAAGCTAGTCACTCTTTCACAGTCCTAGGAAGAAAGTAAAGACAAATTCTTCAGGAAATGTTGCCAAGAACACTGCATGTAGATTCCAGGAGTCAAGACTGAGTTGAAGGTCTATGGAGATTCTCAGTCATCCAGGTCATGGTGGTCCCGAAGGTGCTTTTTCAAAAGGCAACTGAACTTTCTTTGTTTTATCTTGAAGAGGTTTCATTTCTCATCCAAGAAGCTTCTTCAGTTCAGTTCTACAGAACTGAAGAAGCTTCTTGGATGAGAATCAACACATCTTCAAGGAAAAACAAAGGAAGTCCAGTTGCCTTTCGAAAAAGCACCTTTGGGATGACTGAGTTGAAGGCATCATCTTTCAACAAATCAGCCTACTTACACAAGATCTAGAACAAGATCCCACCTGAAATCCATGTGACTCTCATCCTGTTGGCATTCTATAAGGCCTTGATGATCTGGTTGTTTTCCCAGGCCTTGGGTTAGGGTGAATGGAGTTCCTTGTTAGGGTGAAGTTTTAGCTATGTTTTTGTACTGGACATCTATTATATTATGAGCTGCCCAGAGTCTCTACATTGAAATAATTTGGAATGAATAAATAATAAAACCCAAATGTGATCTGCTCATCAAACTCACCTAGAGGTTAAATTCCATCCTACCCATTTCTAATTCCATCAGAGCCATTGCAGTGGTGATGTCTGCAAACTACAAGTCAGAGTAGTAAAGAAGTCCAGCTTGTTGGTACAACCAGCATATTAATGTCCACTGCCGAAGCACTCCCTTTAACTGTTTCCAAGTAAAGATGTCCTAATCAGGAAGCAAAAACTTAGCATCATATCCAACTGCAACTTCTAGTATATGATTCTTCTAATACATTGAAGATTAAAGCCCATCGGCTATCTTTTCCAAACCCTTCATGCCCATGTCCCGTCCTGCAACTGGTACCATGGTACGAACATAGACCATCATCATTCTAGCCATTGTCTATCCACTGCAGGATAAAGATCTCTTCTGCATGTTTCCAACCTATACGGTCCTGAGCTTTCTTTTGCCAGTTGTGTCCACAATACTTGCTGATGTCGTCGATCCATCTTGTTTTAGGTCTCTTTTGTGGATGCTTTTTATCAAGTGGGATCCATTCTATGACTTGGCCCACCTGCCATCAGTTCTTCTTGCTATGTGACCAGCCCATTTCCATTTCAATTCTTTTACTCGCTTGATGATATTGTATTCTTTCGTTTGCTCTTTAATGGATTAGAGATTAGACAACATAGCACGTAGAATAATAGAGTTGGAAGGTACCTCAGAGGTCTTCTAATCCAACCCCCTGCTCGAGCAGGAGACCCTATACTATTTCAGACAAATGGTTGTCCAGTCTCTTATCTCTACCATTTACACCAAGCTGTAAACAAATAAATTCAATTCTGAAAATGAGTTATGTTGATATGGTGAGCTGTCCATTAAAAGAAAGATCTGACTTGACTTAATTAAGTCCATAATAGGAGTACATTTCCACATGAAAGACAAATGCAGTCTTCTCTGCTAAACATATTCTTCATTTTGACAGGTGAAGGGGCTGTTTATAGCAATTATAGGTTGGTCCTGTAACAATCATGAACTCATCTTCTACACTTCTTTGGGCAAGTTTTTTTTTAAAAAAAATAAGTGTATTAAGTTTGATGCTTCAAAGAAATATTTAATTATACAAGCGGAAAGAAGACTTGAAAAGACTTTAAGAAAAAAGGTACACCTGTCCCTTAAGTGATTAAAAAGAAAATAGTACGGCGGCAGAAAGAATTAAGATAATCACTGAATAGGAGAATGTATGCTGATAAGGAGGTGTGTTAAACCAGATACTATCTAAACCTTGGGTTCAACGAGCTGAGAAAATAAATAGACCACATGACTTCAAAGTAATATTTTTTGTGTTCTGAGCAAAATTAAGAGTTGTATTTGAAGTCAGTTAGGACACTTTGAAAGTACTCTAAAGAAAACAGGCTACTGGAGCAATATGTGGTTTTGACTACAGCTACTCAGAACATCTAAATTAAGCTCAGTTTATTCCAAAATGGCTGGATTGTCTATCACACCAAACAAAGCAAACAAGAAATGTGCATAATTTGGGAGCTTTCTAAATAAACCTATATTAAAAAATTTAAGTATGAGTAATTATTGCTCATTGTTACATAGTTTTGCTATAGCACCCACTAAAGCACCTGATAAATTGACCTCATGCCGAGAGTCCTAAATAGGTAGAATTCAGTTTTTGTTTCTCCAAAAACCTCTCCCATATAATCCTTTCTACACAATGCTACAACTGGTGAAAACTAGATTGAACCTTTATCATTTTACCAATAGGCCCTAGATGATTTTTGGATAGACAGATTAGACCCAGGACAAAGAATATATTTCCCTTGATTTGGCAAAGCAATAGTTTCCCCAAAGAGGCTGGTGTCAAGTTTACCTTCTATGGGCCTAACAACCTCAAGGAGATTTCAGATTGCATTTTTTCTGATCTTGCAAGCAAAAGAATCATCTGGAGCCAGCAGGGGATGGGATAAGCTCAGGATCATTGGCCACTTCAACCTGGTACAGGAACACCCCTTCCCCTCCCCTCTGAATAGGTCCATTGCTCCATTCCTTATTTTTCTCTCTTTCTGGTATCTCCCGTGAGAGCAGAACAGGAAAGAGAAGTCTTGGCAGAACCAGTCATCTTGGCAAGCTAATAATGTTTGTCCCTGGCTGCCACCCTCTCATCATGCAGAGCTCATCTGCTATGGATGAACCATTAAACCGGGAGAGGAAGAACCCTGGTGAGTGCCGGATGAATTATAAATACTTCTGCTGCAAATCAGGGCTATCTGCATTGCAAAAATCTGACCAAGTTAGAATTTTCTGTATCTCTTTTCCGCTATGCAAGAGCTACCTGGATCTGGTAGCTCTGCTGTAAAACCCAGAAGCACTATCTTCTGTCCTAATATGGGGACAATGAGAGGTATCCGTTCTAAGACATCAAATGCCACCTTATCTCTGCAAGATGTTCAAGATGGGTGAATTCCATCTTAATCAACAGGTCATCTCCCGTAGCCAGAAGGGCAGCAAATGTGAAGCAATCTACCAACAGGATTCCAGTGCAGTACAAAGGAAACCAAATATTATCACAAGTCATCAAGGAAATGCAATAGCAGTAAAGACAAGAGAATAGTAATGGATACTCTAATTAGATCCACAACATCAAAGAGTATATTTTCCTTGATTTGGCAAAGCAATAGTTATCTCCCCAAAGAGGCTGGAGTCAAGTTTACCTTCTATGGGCCTAACAACCCCCGCCCCCCTTTTTTTTCCTGCTAGTATAGTTTTCTGTCAACTGGGGACTAGACGTATCAGCGCTATGGAGGCCTAGAAGGAATAGAAGATGGCCTTGAGGGACTGGACGAAGGCTGCTTTCCAGTCAATGATCAGATAAGCACATCTTGAGCCCATTTCAAGAAGCTGTCTTGAGCAAATGTCTGAGACATGGCCCTCCCTAATTCAGATGAAGATCAAGAGAGTGGCGGGGAAGCACATTCAGATTTGCAAGATTCTTAGCCATTCCAATAAAAGTACTGTTAGATCTATATGGCATTAGTCTGAACTATCTTACAGAGCTGACAAGAGGAAAGCTCTATAAAACTAAGAGTAGTGGCAGCCCTACAAAGTAGATCAGGTCAGGAAATAGACATACATAAGCCTTGAATTACATTTATTGCAATGGTTACAGTAATAGAATCTTGCAAGCCTGAATTCACTTCCCTCCTTCCCCTTTTATCTTTTTGTGAATTAGGGGGGCTTTTTCAACATGTTCAAATAAAGATATTTTTTTTCTCTTTTGAGGAGCATTTGCTTCATTTATATCCCATGTTAAACATTTACAATCTATAGTTAAGCCGAAATAGAAATTTAACAATCTTTTGTCTAGCTTTTTTCTATGTTCTTCTGGAATCATTCTAAACCTTAAATGGATTTTTTTTCTCAATTTCGGTAGTGTCAGGTTATCAAAAAAAAAAAAAATTCCCTCTCTCTATAATTTCTGTCTTACTTTCTGAAACTTCCACTTTGTTGTCCAATTTGTTTTAGGTTTCCAGCCAGTTGCTCTACAGATTTTTCAATCTTCTTAACTTCTTTTTCCATTTTTTTATTTTTTTATTCTTGAGAATCCTTCTTCCATTTCCTTTTTAAAGCATCCAAACTATTGGCAACCATTGCAGTCATTTTTTTTGTCAGATTCCTCAAATATTTTCTGCAATAAATCTGGTAAAATGCCCTTATATGTAAGTAATAATCCTCTCTGTCCTCCTAATTTGGCCTATTGTCCTGTGGTTATCATTGTGAGAAAGTGAAAGTATGTTAATTACCATGGTAAAAATAAAAGGCAGGCTTTTTCTGTTTTTTGTTTCTTTAGAGAAAAGATAGAGAACACTTTAGTCCCAATTTGTTCTCCCTTGTTTACAGTCACTCAGTTTAGTTCATATTACCTTTATCTTCTTATTTTGTGAAATCCATTAATTGTCTATTGTCTTTAATAATAAATAATCATTCAGATAAGAGGGGCAATGTAGAAATTTGATAAATAATTTTTTTTTAAATCAGCATTCCTACAAAGGCGCAGTTTGTTATCAAATCAATGTTGCTATTTTCAAAGGCACTTTCATAAAAAATTAATTCCATTTTCTAAAATTACCTTAATCAATTTACAGATAATCCTCAATTTATGGCCATAATTGTGCTCAGAATTATGATCATAAGTCCTGGAAGTCAACAGGCAGGTCATCACGCAATCAAATCCAATTTTATGACCTTTTTGCAGAGGTCATTAAGCAAATGGCGCAGCTGTTAAATGAACGCTGTGGCTATTAAGCGAACACGGTGGTTGTTAAATGAATGCATTATACCCAATGAGCATTTTTTTTTTTTGCCAGAAACACGAGGTAAATGTCAGAAATAGGAGGGAAAAAATGCCAAAAATTGTGGTCACATGACTGCGAGATGCTACAAACAGCTGAAATTGTGAGTCCTGTTCCCAAGCACCCAAAATGGGATCATGTGACTCTGTGTGTGTGTGTGTGTGTGTGTGTGTGTGTGTGTGTGTGTGTGTGCACACGCACCCAAAGTGGTTAGAGCTTTGAAATCATGTCATAAGTATCTTTGGGGGTTTCTGTCGTAATTTTGAATGGTCATGCAGTAAGAACGACCAGTAAAACTTTCTTAAATCACAATCTTGTGAAGCATTTTAACTTACTGTAAATTCAGAAAAAGGACACCTTACCGAGAGTCTTTGATCTTCCATGCCATTCAGAATCTCTCTCTTAGGTAGTAAATTAATTAAATCCAAAGGTGTGTGAGAAAGTGAGGCTTTTGCCTATTAAATGTCAGGGTGTACAACAGTTAAGGGCACATTGTTAATCCCTTGACTCAACTCACAATCAACCACAAGAAACTCAATTTCTGTGATCTCCATGCAAGGAGCAGCTCTCCAGAGCAGGGGTCTCCAACCTTGGCAACTTTAAGACTTGTGGACTTTAACTCCCAGAATTCCTCAGCCAGCAAAGCTGGCTGAAGAATTCTGGGAGTTAAAGTCCACAAGTCTTAAAGTTGCTAAGGTTGGAGACCCCTGCTCCAGAGCACAAATAGGTGATTTCCCCTAAACTTTTCTTCTCTCCAGAGAGAGTTCTGTCAGCCAGAATCTGTCAGCTGGCCCCAGATTCTACTGCTGTGTTGACCTCTCATAGCGATATCTAATCTAGTACCATCAGTCCTTATCCAGAAACCCAAAAAAGGGTTTTCAGATATCTTTAGATCACCTTTTGGACAACAGACCTCTTATTATAACATAGCACAAAACCTTTTTTTTTTAAATCTAACCAGAAAATCTCCATCCCAGTCTCTTATTTTTGCATTGCAATGGCTTGTTCTACAGAAACTTGCATATTGTGGTGGTTATGGCCACCAGTAAAATTATATTAACCTAAAATCATTAGTTAGAAGCTTTCTTTTCATGTTGGATTCAAACAGAGATAGTTCTAAATTCAAAGCCCGGGATCCATCATATTTTTTTAAAAGGCACAAATGTACTTTTATAGATAAGCAATAAGGGAGCAATTAACTAACACACGGCCCTTTGTGCTATCATTTATCTTCCTTTCTTCCTACCATTCTGCTCAATTCATTCTCCACTTCCCAGGCAAATAGTAGCACCCGCCATACCCCGTTGCAACTGTAAATCATAACCATCCATCAGTTTTGTTCTTAAAGCACTCAACATGTATTTGACAAGATGTGAATGAAAGTGTTGGTTTGTTTCTTTTTCTGAAAGTGGTGTGCAACTGACAGGTCTTTATAAAACATGCTGGCCAGTGAATCAGGCTGTCAGGAGATGGGAGAAAAGGAAATGCTGATTTTCTGTGGCTCATGTATCAACTATAAAAAGCACCTGAGACTAAAATGTACTGATGGAATTTAGGTTTTGTTCATCCTAGTCCTGTATGCCGATATGTATGACTGCATGAATTTATACTATTGTTTATGGAATGATATCTTCCTTTAGGTTCTGGGAGTGTACACATGCACAAGATCTGTGTGTGTGATTTTTATTAAAATCAGTCACTTTGCCAGGTGTGCATCCGCTGTTTGTCAAGCTTAATTCTCGTCAAACTTTTAAAAGTTATTCTGATTTCATAAATTGAAAGCAGTTCATCCCTATCCAGCCCATACATTCTACCCTGAGCTCTGTCTACAAAAAAAAAAAAAAACACACAACCCAGTTGGTGGGGTCAATTATGTTGGATCTGCAAAGTGGAATCATCCTCCATCTACACAAAGATGGTCGCATGAGGACTGAGGAGCAGAAAATGCAGCTTGCTGTGGGAAGACTATAAATTCTGTAATAAGGGGGCCTTCCTCCTGGGCTTGGCCATCTATCCTGTAAATATTTTAGAGTCTGAGTTCATCTGCTGGCTGCTAGAGAGATTTTTTGGCTGCTATCCCAAACTGACGCAATTCTCTTTTGTGACTAGGACATTTATTATTACATAGACTGCATTTAGGCACTTGGTACGTGTATCAATAATCAGACTCTGCATATATTAGGTTTAGGGGTATTTTGGGGCGCTCTTCTACTCAGCATTACCTATGACATCATCTGAAGAAAGCCACTAACAGCATCTGTGTGCGTGCAACGTGTGTCTTTAGGTTTTTTCATTCTTTTCCTTCTCCTCTTCTACCTTTCCATTTCTACCAGCAATCTATCAAAGGATTTTGCCTTTATCTCATCTTACACCGGCTTTGCAAACAAGCATACAGTGATTAATGTGCTGTAACTTCTGTTTTTCCCCCCTCCATATTTTATTTTATTTGAAACAAGCAAAAAAAAAAAAAAAACCACATCTAGACTAAATAAACCAACCTTCCAAAACCAGCATTTTCCAGAGGTGGAAGGAAAAAACCACCCCATCCATCGTTGTTGTTGCCTCAGTAAAGATAGCACAGGGCAAGGATGAAGGGATAAAGGGAGTCATTCCAAGATAAACAGAAAATTTGGCCTCTTTTTCCCCTCCTACATCTTAACCTGACTGTGCCACCCTTACAGGATTAACAAAATCTCTCTGAATCTCCCAATCTATTGCAGAACTGGCCTCCTCTTTGGAGACCTAAGTTAGCAAAACCCTTGCTAGTTTTATTGCATTTCAATTGCTACCGCAGAGCCTGTGACAGGAACTGGTTAAAAAAAAAAAGTTTATTGCTGTCCTGGGTTGATAGTAATAATAAATCAACAGATAAAATGTGAAGCATGTCATCTTGACTTGGCAGGCAGGCAATAGAACTGAACTTTCTGGGTTACGATGACTGTTTTCCTTCTGGATAGATTAAGGAGTGGCTCTATAATTTGTCATATGTTGAGAGGGGAGAGAAAAGAGAAATAAGGAGGAGACAATGTTTAGAAAGACAGGCCTGGAATGTTAACAAATGTGGCCTGATTGATAAGTCAGCAATAAAAGGAAACTTTAGGACCTTTGTGTTGCAATTGCAGGAACATTTGTCACCAATATTTACCAACTTAGGTCTCCTCCTGCAGAAATCCTTGAAACTGATATCGCTCTTAATGTACTTCAACTATATCTTTGGACCGGTTATCCAAATAAAAGGAGTCTTTATGTTTCAGGGAATTTTTTTTAATGTCTCCAATAGAAAGAGAGGTCTGCAGGATCTGGATCCAAGGGCAGAAAGTTGTATTGGATCCTGTATCAGCTAATACGATTTATTCTAATGATTGGTTAAGAAAATTTATATGGTCATCCAAATCACTCATGGTGATTCTCCACATGGGGGATTCTCCAACCTATAGACAGAAAACCCCCCAATACAAAACCCAATAAAGCCTCATCCCCCTGGCAACAATAATCAAACAAACCACCTGATGGATTCCATATCACCCTGGGGTCTGGCAAAACCCTGTCTTCAGGGATTTTCAAAAGAGTATCAAGAGTATCAAAAGAGTATGATCTTCTACTTTCATAACTCCAAAGTCCTGCATCTGGCCAGGAGCCATGTAAATGCACCCTAAATGCACCCTCTCACTCACACATCGCCTTCCCTCCTAGCATTCTGCAAAAGGTGATGAGGTGCCTTACATGCAGAGGACAAGGTTGAACATTGCTGCTTTCCTGCCACTCTACTAAAGAGCATAGGTCTGGCAGCCCATGGTATCCTGCCACTCTGTTGCTTGGTGAGCTGCTCTCCTGTCAGCCTGTCAAATCAGGGGACGGATGGTTTTTAGTTTTTTTTTCTATAGGGAAGGCGGCAAATGCTAGTTACCGCCAAATATTTCACTGTTTCACAGAGTTGCAAGGAGGCTTTTAAGCCACTGAGTCCAACCACCTACTCAAGAATTCAGATTAAAGCATTTCCATTAGAAGTCCAAGTTCTGTTTAAACATATCCAGCAAAGAATGCTCTGTACTATCTTTGGGGATTGACCAGTTGCTTTTATGGGGATGATTTTCTGAAGGTCAAGGTGGAATTTGCCTGCCTCTAACTTCATGTACTCTGGGGTGTTGGAGAACAGGTTCTGGCCTTCTTCTGCATGACACCTATTGGGAACCGGGGATGGGGTGGGGGACACATATGTTGTTTATCATAGGACTTTCCAGCAGGAACATATGCCAGAAGCACTGTGTTATAATTGCGAGGAAAGAGAGCAGGGGGAGATGCAGGCTGTTTTCTTTCCCTTTTGGTAGGGGGGGGGGAGTAACTGGTTTTTCCAATCTCACCAGCTCTACTTTCACTGAACTTTGTTTTACACAATAGTTTCAGAGATTTTTCCTCAGCCCAGTTCAGTATTGGAAATAGGACAGGCTGAACAAGCAAGCCAAAGGAAGCAGCTCAGCAGAGAGATAAGAGAGATGATAATTCATTCTCTTCTCCCACATACTCTTGTAAATGTAGCTGAATGGGGCAGTGAAATCTTTGTTCACAAAATATCTAGTTCAGCTCAGAGTGTTTGAGGATAGGAATGGCTTTCTCCTTGTCCAAAGCACAAAGATAAATTTGTAGTATTTGTATAATTGCTAGTCCACTGTCAGCCATAAAAGCTCACAGGTGAATTTGGGCCAACCTACCTCACGGAGTTGTTGTGGGACAAAATAGGAGACAAGAGCACTATGTACAACACCTCAGCTCCTTTACAAAAGGCAGGATATAAATTTAAGAAATAAATACTTCCAAACAAGTATGTATGTATTTATTTATTTATTTATTTTATTTATTTATTTATTTATTAAATTTATTTGCTGCTTACCTCTCCATGGGGCTATTCTAGGCAAGATAGGGCTACTCTATTTTAATTGCGCAATTATTCTGCCTTTCAAATAAATGTATACGATGGGTTCAGACATCAGAATGTTCTATATTTTTCCACTATTCCTTTCACTTCCCCCCTCCCCCTTTCCATAGGCAAACTGTGGAAGAAAAAACTGAATTCTTGCACCGAGTACTTAAACGGCTGAACACGAAGTGGCTTCTCTTGGGAAGTATCCTTGCTCTTTAGCTGTTGCTGCTGCTGAAAATGAACGCGCCCTAGGCAAAATGGAAATGCTAGGGAGTTTGCATATTTGTGTTCTTTTATAAAGAAATAGTATCTGAACCAGACTTACTAGTAGTCGTGGTAAAAAGTGCTTACTCACATGAGGATGTATTGCAAGGTTTCCTATCCCACCCCCCCCCCCTTTAAAATCCTGCTAGAACAAATTTAAAAGCCAAATGAATCAAGCCAACAGATAACAACAGGACATACATTTTCTTTTCTTTTTCTTTTGCAATTCTGAGTGACCACTGAAGGCAAGCTGGGAGTGAGTGGAAGGCAGGGGTGAAATTCAACATTTTCCCCTACCGGTTCTGTGGGTGTGGCTTGGTGGGCATGGCAGGGGAAGGATACTGCAAAATCTCCATTCCCACCCCACTCCTGGGGGAAGGATATTGCAAAATCTCCATTCCCACCCCATTCTGGGGCCAACCAGAGGTGGTATTTGCCGGTTCTCCGAACTACTCAAAATTTCTGCTACTGGTTCTCCAGAACCTGTCAGAACCTGCTGAATTTCACCCCTGGTGGAAGGTCATTTAATGTATGAGAAGTGCTTTTATGTTCATAATCCCTAATGCAGTGATGGCTAACCTTTTTGTAAAATTTGTAAATAATGCAATGCATGTGCGACCCCCCTGTGCGCACCGCCCCCACCCCCGCGCGCATGAGCGCATGACCCCCACATTCCCCTCGTGCATGTGTGAGTGACCCTCCCTGTACTCTCTGCCCCCTGTGCATGTGTGTGTGACCCCCCATGCTCCCCACCCTCATGCATGCGTGCATGACCCCCGTGCATGCACGCATGACCCCCCACCCGCCACACATGCACATGCATCTCCCGCATGTACCCCACCCCCTGTACATGCGTGGCAGAGACCTGAAAATCAGCTGGCCAGCGGGAGGCGCGTGCGCATGCACAGTGGAGCTGATCTGGGGCGACGGCTTGCGTGCCATCAGAGAGGACGCTGCGTGCCACCTCTGGCACACGTGCCATAAGTTCGCCATCACGGCCCTAAGGTCTGGGATGGGGTGAGGGTCCTGCCAATTAGCAAAATATATACATTTTTCTCTCAGAAAGAATAGTCAAGAAAAAAAATCAATTCACAAAAGTGGATATAGAGAAGATTTGTTAAATTATATGCCTTCTCATTTTCAATAGATATAGTAGGAAATATTCCACATGGCTGATGAAGGATGAAATGGCAGGGGTGAAATGCTCCCGGTCCGGTCCGGGCGGACCGGTAAGGGCTGGCGCCGGTAGTTCGCCGCACCGGTAACGATGGCTGGCTGGCCACGCCCCCAAACCGGTCTGGTCCCCGCACCCCCGCTGCCCATGTCCACCCAATTGGCCACTCAGCTGCTCACCGCTTTTCCTGCTCACCGCTTTTTCTTTAATTTTTTTTTTTTAAATGGCCGCTTTTTCTGCCACTCGACTCTGCACTTCCGGCCCACCCACCCCCCCCCCCGCCCCTATAAATTTTTTCCCCCAACCCCAGAAGG